>OZ023073.1:600000-855000 GCA_963992785.1 Tenthredo livida
CTAATTCCAGGTGGATTTCGTCCCTTAGTACAATTTTAATTTTGCTATCGTAGAAACGGAACGATTTTTTTCATACCGATCAAACTATGAATTTCAGATTGATTTCTTCGAGATCGTTGCGGCTGATTTTAATGCAGAGACTCAGAACTCGAGAGATTATAAAAAATATATAGGATTCGTCGGTTCGGAATCGGTATCCGATTTTTTTTCTTTTTTTTTGACCGGTAGAATCGCGAAGTTGAATAAACAGTTTTCAGAACTAGACGATACGAAGAAGAACTTCACGAACGAAGAACACCGTAGGTTAAAAAAAAATTCGAAAATCGAAAAAATCGGTACGGCGAATAAGGTCCGAAATTGAAATGATCGCATCTGCGTTTATTCAATGTTTGATTACTCGGGCTGTATAGATCGTATCGAAGCGAATAAGGGACGAAATTGATCGTCTCAGTATGAACTTTTCGAAAAATGAAGTTTCGGAATACTGGCAATTACCGACGACGTCGAATTCATCGATCTAATAACTTACTAAGGCAGTTTTTACGTCTCTACCTACTGCATGCCGAGAAATAGACCGAAATTTTTAATTCTCGATCCCATCGATCGACTGCGTTTCGAAGACGAGTTAAGAAAAAAAAAAAAGAAAAAAGGGAAGAACCGAAGAAAAAAAAAATTGTATAAAGTAGGTTCGATCATCGCGGTCCATTAGTAGCAGGCTCTTAAGAAGCGACGTCTCCGGGCTTAAGGCTGTCGACTTTTTTCTCTCCTCTCTCTCTCTCTCTCTATCTCTCTATCTCTTCATCCTCTCTCTAGTTTTCGTTTTCCTTTTCTTTTTTCTTGTTATCCTTCAGCATATGGATATATATATGCGCATATATAGATTGTTATTATTATATTTATCTTTTTTCCTCCACCTATCCCGGCCACGACCTGCACCTTTCAGTTAGTTCGCTCGGCTTATATACCTACCTACTTCTTACGGCGCTTCACCCATACGCCGCGCACACCTAACCGAGCGTATCATAATTAATGGTAATTCGATTAGCCGTACAAGATTGAGTCTTACAAGTTAACCACTAGGCGTTTTTAAACTCTCAAGATTTGTTTCAGTTTTATTTTTCATTTTATTATTATTATTATTATTTAGTCTCTTCTTCTTCTTCTTCTTCTTCTTCTTCTTCTTCTTCTTCTTCTTCTTCTTCTTCTTCTTGAATAAATGATGACAAACAGTACCGCAGTACCAATTCCTATGTTTCATCATCGCCGAGATGCTCTCATCGGTACCAGAATATACTTTTGACGACCGTTAATCATTATGATGGTCTACGAGGTGTATATATATGTATATATACCGAGGAGGCAATTAAAAGCCAATTATTATATCCTTAGAACCTTTTGTTATACGATGATATACCAATTTAGAAAAGTTATACATCCATCTATCACCGCGGATTCTGATTACTATTACGCTCATATACTACATACTGTGTTCAAATTTTATATATTATTTATAAGAGAATTTTGGAATAAGTATAAAATGGGCATACCTAGGTCGGATTTTTGTGGAAACCGTACGATATGCTTTATTGTCTCTTGTATATACGTTATCAATTATTGAACTCCTAGTGCTGCACGCTTTTGACTAATTGTTAATAAAAGTCAAATTAAACTTCCGAGGTATCCCAGGGCTCGGTTATACTCGTTCGCTCTACCGCATACTGCATATAGTACTAATTATTAATTTGTTAACGGGGTGCGATATACATTCTGGTAATATTCTGTAGACTCGGTTATACTTTCATAGTTGATTACCATACGTTAATAATTATTTTAGATTTTTTGGAAATTAGTCTTCTATAAATCGTCTCGTAGTCTTCTAGAAATCAAAAAACGAATCAACACATCCCCCTTTTTTGTTGCGTTGTTAGTTTTTATAAAAATCGTCCAAAAATGGTATGAAAGTCGTCTTGGAGTCTCAAGTAGTCTTAAAGTCGTCTAGAAGAGGTCTAAAAGCCATCTTGAAGTCGAAAGTCTTCTACAAATCGTCTCGTAGTCGTTGAAAAAAAAGAAAAAAAAATCAAAAACCGGATAAATATCTCCGTTTTTTTTTCTTCATCTTTTCCAGTTTTTCTATCTGATGTGAAAAAAAAAAAGTGCGAAAAGATTACCGCCGGTTCGATACACGATTGATAATTATTTAAGATTTTATCGTAGCTTAGAAATCGCGCGGATTTATCGGGACCGATGAAAAATCGTTCTTCGTACGGTTGCGCGTATGGGTCCCGCATCGTCGATCTAAACTTGGTCAAATTTTCGACGGAATATTATACGTCGATGTTATTTCGGGTTCGCGAACCGCGACGATATTAGGGATGAATTTTATTCTTGTATGAGGGAAATTTTACATCTTAGGAAAAAACCATTATCGATGTGAAAACTCGTTATTTATTTTTCTCTTCGTTATTCTCCGGAATCTCGTATAACACGGAAAAACCTTACGGAGTGCCTATATGCGGCGCCGAATCATTGTCATGGTTTAAAAATCGTCGTAGGTAGTTAGGGTATAGTCCATTCGTCGGTCGTCGCGTGTCGGCTAATTGTTCGGCAGGTAGAGAGACCCGAGAGATTTTACGGGGGCGATAGCAACGATTTTTCAATTACACGCTATCCACGCGGGTCGGTGGGCTTGCAAGCGACCCGCAACCAGCCTACTACACTCGACGTAACTAGCCGACGCCGAGTGCCAAGCGTCGCGACGCGCAGTATTGGCGCATAAATAAATTCATAAATAAATAAATTCATAAATTCATAAATTAATGAATTCTGAATTGAAGAAACGAGTCGATAATTTTGTCTCTTCTTCGTTTCATTCTCGCACAAGGGCGGAAAGAACCAGAAAATACAAAAAGAGAGGAACGGAGAGATAAACCGGGCGACAAGATCCAGGGGTGGGCTAAAAAAAGTTTCATATTCGCAATTTAAATCGCGAGTCGTCTCCCATATAATTGCGGGACTACATAACTAATTCCTTGGGTCGATACACGCCCGTTCGTAATTCGAAAGCGGTAACAAGGTCCCGTGGGTCTAATAGCTGGTCGGATTCAACGAAAGAAATGGTGAAAGAGAGAGAGAGAGAAAGAGAGAGAGGAAAGGAAAAAACCGTAGGGGGATAAAGAGAGCCTTGACAGGGGTTGGTTTGTCAGCTTATTGTTACGGGCTAAAGGCAAGAGAGCTGCAGAGTTTGAGAGACCTCGAGCCTCGAGCGCCGGGTCGCGTGCAGCGAGCGACGCCGGGACGCCGGGACGGCCGGTGACGACGGGACGCCTGCCGTCGGGAGCTCATAACATACTCGCGATGAACATGATCGTTAATCATACGAAATTGATTGGGGGGGTTGATCGGCGGCGCAGCAGCTCTCTCAAAAAATTTCTATAATTCTCAACACAAGACTCGCCGCAATACTTTTTTTCCACACCGCGTGTGCAAAGTTCGATTTTGCGCACGCTTCGCGCGTTGTGTTGAAAAATGAACTTCGACACACGTGCGAATGATGATTTCTCGACTCGTGCAGTAATTCTGTTACCCTCGCTTCGCTCGGGCGAGAAAACTTCGCACTCGTACGAGAATCGACACTTTCGCACCAGTATCGAAGAACTACTATCATTAGGTGTACCGCACTGATGCAAAAAGTATCGTTACCATTATTCTCGTGCTCTCTACCAGGCTCTTCCATCTCCTGGTGCGATGCACGTTTGCAGTGTCCTGCCAGGCCGAGTATCGCGTCAATGCTGTGTCTCGGTGTACTGCTTGCCGGTTTAGGCTGGATTGTAATGTCCTGGCTGTTTTGCGACGCGGTTTCAACCAGCTGATGAGAATCCATCGTCTCTTATTAGTATCGTCGTGCTCTTTATGCTGTATGATGAAATCGTTTCGGCGTCTCTCCCGCGATATTCTTTCACTCTCTGACCATCGTCATCATCATCTTCGTCATCATCATGATCGTCGTAACGTTATACTCGATTGCACTAAACGATTTCCCCACCCGATGTCCGCCGTGCAGCACCGATCGGTTTCGTCATATTTATTCAACCACTTTTCGTCCCTATCGTGAAAATGAATGAATGAATGAATGAATGAATGAATGAATGAATAAATAAAGTGGATAAAGACGAATCAAACAGCACTCGCACTGAACGGATCAGTAAGTTACGCGGACACGCGGCACCAGCTGCAATAATCCAATGGCAAAATGATCACCTTGATTAAGTTTTAAATGAAAGAAAATAAAAATGAAATAATCGATGCAGAACTGCTGTTGCAGATATACCACTCGGTGATTTCCCGACTACGGCCCACCGGTTTCTATACGTTTATTCTGAATAGCTTATAGTCGACTAGCTGCAGCACTACTAGGCTCGACGAAATACTGGAGGGTAATGTGCTTCTCACCCCG
This sequence comes from Tenthredo livida, assembly GCA_963992785.1. NCBI lineage: Eukaryota > Metazoa > Arthropoda > Insecta > Hymenoptera > Tenthredinidae > Tenthredo > Tenthredo livida. The sequence goes on from OZ023073.1 coordinate 604,454, forward strand.
TTTGTGAAAGCAAGGGCAGAACCCCGGCCTCATAGGCGTGTCTTTGATCATCCAATGGGGTTTTAGAACGCCTGAAGAACCCGCCAATCCTAAACCTGGATTGGTATGATGGCGTGACAGTGGTTCTCAATCCAGCACAAATTTCACATAGGAATATAGCAACCGACCTCGGTTCGCAGACCAGCTAGTGGGGTTAATTCAATAAAACCTCTGGCTTAAACCCCGCCACCCCCAACCCTCAGAGTTTACTCGATGTTTACGCTTTTGTTGTTGGTTGGTAGGTAGGGAGGTAGGTACCCCATCGCAGCACTAACCCAGAGGGTGAGTCTGATTGTTACAGCAGCCCCGGTTGGCTCATTCTTGTGGCGGATTTTAGCAGCCCCTGCAGTAATTACCTGTAACGAGGTTTATTGCACGTCTATATAGTACCCCACCCTCACCCCCCCGTCCCCCACTCGCCCCCCCAACTCCATCTCTCTCTGCAGCAAAATCTCTGCACCGTTTGGTAAGGTGGTGAAGATTTTCATGCACGCATATAGACGTACATACATTTCTTTTCACAATCATTACGAAATCGGATAACCGGATGACCCCCCCCCCCCCCCTCCCCCCATTCTGTCTTCCCACATGCATAAAAGTGGGCCAAAATTCTCGGCCGATTTTCTTGCCACTTATGCGCACCTATCGAAGATATACTGTTTCCAGATCTCGTGGGCTGCTGCAGCATCGAGACAGGAAACAATTACCGATTTCTTTTTTCCTGCACGTCCATCAGCTGCATGCGATCGGCGCGTCATATTGAAGCGGGATCGATTTCCTCCCGTCTGTAGGTATAAAATAACGTCGGGAAAATCTCAGCGATCGCCACAAAGGTTCTAACTTCCGTTCAGACTGGCTGTTACAGGGTTTATTACAGTAACAGTGTGTATAGGTAGGAGAAAGATATTTGGTGCAGGAATCGTCGCGATTCCGGCATGTATGAATATCGTAAGGCAAAAAAACTGAGGAGAGAGCCGAAAAATTTTATCGACCGCGGGGGGACTCGATGCTTTCGAATAGGAAATTGAAACTAACCCAAGGAGGAAATAAAATTTCGAGTCGGTCCGGGTCGACGGAATGGCCTTTCTCGCTCGGTTGGGATTATACTACCGGTTATTTGTGAAAATAATGAACCCAGCTATACCTATGACCAGAGTTTAGAGATTAACGATTTTAAGCGACCGGCCGAGAGACTGAACGATCGCTATCACCACTAACTTCGAAATGCTTACCTGAACGGTTCTGAAAGGTCAGATTGGATCCAGTTAAATGCAACTTTTACCGATTTGGTTAAAAGCATGCCCCTTTTACGCCCCCGCTCTAGCCAGATCAAACCCGAGATTTCGCTCCTGACTCCTGGTGTGTGCCAGAAATCATCGCCGATTCGAGTCGCCTAATAGAAGAGGAGCCACACGTGCCGATCGGCAATGCGAAGAAAGGGAAATCGCGATTCCGAATTTGGGAGCTCCGATGCGTGCAGAGGGCCGGAAAATTTCGTCAAAGAAACGAGGGGGGCTTCCCCTGCAGCGAAATGAGCAGCGCGGTGTCCCACTACCTAGATCCCATTGTAATTGAAAACTGTTTTGAAATCTGACAGAAAAAAGGAAAGAAACCGGCATTGAGCCGATTTGATAATCGCCGATTACTAAAAGATTTCGGGTATGAGATTTGGTGCCGATTTTTCAAGGGCCTATTCCGAATAGATGAATATATATGGACGGCTGCAGCTGTACGTCTGAAGCAGAGGTGAGATCGGCGAGTGAAGATAAGCCTAATTTCTATCGGATGTAATGGAGTTCGGTTCGAGTTTTCAGGAGAATAAATCCGCTCCAATTTTGGCTATTGGTATAGAATATCGAGCCATACACACCTACTTATGCGGTAGGTGTAAATAAAGAAATTTAGACTGTAACAAGCCGATTTCTTTTCATCTGTAAAAATCCTCGACCGGTTTTTATTGTCCGGGTTAGAAGGACCCCCTAGGGTTTATTTATTTTTTTTCATTCTTCTTTCTCTCGGTTTTTCCCTTCAGCTCGAGGAGGAAGACTTGAAGACACGAGTCGTTTCCTTTATAGACGGGATTTTCACCGTATAATAAGTTCTTGACACGGTTTTGCCCGGACTAACAACGGGCGGTCTCTTCTCTTCACCTCTTGTGTAGAAAAACATACAACTTTGAACTCTATACTCAAAACATGCGGACACCCGAATACGTATTTGGGACTCAGGGGATTTGGCGACTTAGTATACACAGCCTGGACTCTGAATACCTACATCCTATCTTGTTTTCTCAGTTTTATTTCACGCCGCAGCCCTTGTCGAGCTCGAAGAAACCCCATTCGAAAAAATCGGACCGAGAGGGATGAAAAAAAAAAAATCGGCAATCGGTTGAGTCCTTTTTTGTTTTCGATCAACTCAGAAACGATGTCGCGCCTATGAAATCGAAAACCACGTCGATTTATACAACGAAGGATAAAATCGGTTCAGACCGATCGTTGGTCAACGCCATTGGAAAAATGAAAACAGAAATCGACCACATCCTCGATTTTTTTGATTTTTGAATTTCTGTTTGCTGATCTGTGAAAGGATGCAGAATGGGTGTATAAATCGTGATGGAAAAAGACCGGAAGTAACGTTTTGAGAACCGCTGCTCGTCGTCCGTACAGAGCAAATTACCTCCGTAACCGAGAGAGGAGGGATTTCCCCCTTTCTCCTTCGTTCTCAGCGCTGGGTTCTGGATTCTAGATTCTGTATCCAGGATCCAGGATCCCCACGATCCCGTCCGCGTCGCTCCTAGTCTGCAGTCTGTATAGGTATAGTATAAGTAACCCTGGCATGGTTGGGTTCGTGGGCTTAATTAACTGTTTATACACTGCAGCACAGTACCAAACTTCCATCTCGTCCCCCCGCCGCCTCCTATCTCTCCCTCGCGTAATTGTCACGTCGATTTATGCACTACCCCAGCATCCCGTGCATCTATCCCGCGGGTGTAAGATAACCGATTCAAGAAATCGGCGAGTTACCTACTTGCCGATTTTTCCCTTAAACAACGAGAATCTAATTTCTGCCCATCCCCAGGCACACATGCGGGAGGGTGTAATCCTCTTCTCTCACCGATCTCTCCCGCTCCACCTCCACCTCCACCATCTCTGCGGTCCTGCGTGTAGCCCGGAGGCTGCCGCCCTTCACGCGGCGTATTACCAGAGGGCTAAAACCTCCCCCGAATGGCGTTTAGCGGCCCCGTTAACTATCATTCAGTCATCTCTCTCTCTCTCCGTTATCCCCTGCGGGCAATTTGCTAACCCGTGTTTACCGATGCCTAAGGCAACGCTAAACAACCAAGTACGCAGTAACCAGCTCACCCCTAAATATAATCGAAATCAAAAGTCCTGGCTGTTGATATCGGCTGTAATTACACACGGATGGATGCTGCAGCAGGAAAGTCCAAAAATCAGATCAGATCTCGTTTCTCTGCGGATCAGCTACCGATTCATCGGGTGTGCAGACATCCGCCATTAGTCTAACTGCAGATTTTTTGCACAATTTTCTATGAAACCAAACGAAATGAGACAGGGGCATGCGTATGATTGGTCAAGGATGCAGATGTAGCGCTTTTGTCGCCCGCTGAGCACATATGCTCTTCCATAAAAGAGTTTTAGCCGATTTCGAGGGGGTCGTATGCCTCGCGTAGGCACATACGCGTACGGACAAGTTAAAAGTGTATTTATCTCCGCAGGACGCACCCTTTGTACCCCTTTCGTGCCATGTGTTACGATAGCTGCGTGTTTCGCTTTGTATCGGGGACGGGGATGCTGGTGGGATTTCTGGAGAGAGTGGAGAGACTGATATCCGTATGACCGTCGTAATTTCGGATGTAAGAAGAAAACGAAGTGAAAAATAAAAGCCAGAATTCGCGCAACCGAAATGAGACCACAATGTCTGAGTCTGCGGGGTCCTGCATGAGTCGTGCGACTGGCAATCAGTCGGGCCATTGTCGACACCCAGGACCTGATCCAATTTAAAAAGAATATAGATAAAAAGTTGAATTTCGGTGCAAGCGAACGTCGCGGAATTCAACTTTGTACGAATCTTTTTCCACCTCCTCTCCTCCCTCTCTCTTCTTCTTCTTCTATGTGTGCACGTACACCTGCGGGTAGGTGTATGGATATGTGTGTGCGAGGAAAGAGAGAAAGAGGGGGATAGAGATTGGCCAATCTACTCGACGCAGGAATGGGATTTGGGGAATGTCGTTCGGGCGACAGCCATGTTTGCGGGTTTATAAATTGGGTTCAGCACGGGGGATTTTTCTATTAGGATAAAATTGGTTCTTTCAACCGCCACCAGAGCCGGAGCCCAGAGCCCAGAGCCCAGAGCCCAGAACCCAGAGGCCAGAGAGCCCAGAATCCAGAGCCCAGAGAGCCGAGAGCGGAGCGTCCCTCCCATTCCGCAAATCGCAAAGCGATAGAGGAACGGGGAGCGTGCCTCCGCCTCCGCCCCCGCATCCACGCTTGTACAGCCGCAACCCGGGGCTCGCCCGGGGTATTTTGAGCGAGTTTTGCGGGGCTTTAGGGGGCAGAGAGCGGACACCGACGCGAGGCGACGCGACGGCGACAGCGACGGTGACGCCAGACCCGAACCCCACAGTTCAAAAGTCGATATTTCCGTCACTGGTATTATCGGAGTTTCCTATACACCATCGCCATGCCGTAGCCCACCCACACGCGTATACGTACAGCGAATGTTTATGTATCGAAATATACATGCATGCATACATACATGCATGCAAAACCGTTCTTTATCCTTGATTCTCTTTCCACCTCTATACTTCGCGACTTCCACTTCCACTTCGCGACTTGCTGCTGCAATGTGCAGAAATTGAGTTACGCATCAAAGTGTTGCCCCATCAACTATACTGTGCGATTATTGAATAAATTTGAAGTAAAAGAAAATGAAAAAGAAAAAGAAAAGGAAAATTGCATTGTTCGTATACTTTGTTACATCTGCAGTTATGTACGTTTCTGTAGAAATATAAATATATTGATGAAAACTTAGAGTAATTGAAATATAATTATAATATTTCCGTCATATTCGACGTTTGTCGTATACTTACCTTTTTTTTTTTTTTTTTTTTCATTAGAGTTTATACCTATAATAATTGCAGGGAACGCGATTGCAGGTGCGTCACTGTTTGATAAATAAATTTAAAAAAAATACGGATTCGGGTATATGTACTATACATACGTGCGTGTGTGTGCGTGTGTGTATATATGTATTCAAACGCATGGTTGAAGTAAAATTCAATCTAGGAGGCGAAAAACTCTTTCAAAACGTATATATATAGGTATATATACATATACATATATATGTATATAACGAAATTGAATTTTCCGTTATATCGTTGATGGGCACTGCAGAGCGCGCGTTTACGAATGAATATAAATTGATATACATGGAAATATTTACTTATTTTGTATTTTTTTCAAATTTTTTTTTTATATATCTCTTCACCCGTTCATATACTACACACACACACACATATATACCTACCTATAAATATATATATATACATTTCCAACGTTTTTATAACGCTCTACAAAATCGCCGCATTTACATTTTTGCACGGTTTATATAGTATATATATATAAACGCCCAAATTCAATACTCAATTTCGTGTCGTTATTAATTATTATCATACATATATATATTCGTGTATGTTGTAATCGAAAATTAATTCATTTGTACCGTATATATATATATATATAGTAGATCGTGTCGTTTGTTCACATATTACGCCCCCCCCCCACACGCCCCCCTCTCACCCTTTTTTATTTTATTTTTTCATTCAAATTATGAAAAATGTATTTAAAAAAATAGAAAATAAAAGTGCAGGGGGGGGGGGGGGGGGATCCTGGATGGATCGGTATAGGCGTCGTTTCACTTGACGATCGAGCGATATATAAGAAAGTCGAGTCGAGAGTATAACAGCCAGCAGGAGTGTAGAAGCAGGAGCCAGCCAGTATAGTAGAGAGGGAGTAGCAGCGGCGCAACGGCAGCAGGACGTTGGAATAGAAATTTAATGAAGTTTGTTGTACCTCAGGGTTGTATAATGGTCCCGTGATTGTTCCAGGGGGTCGTTTATTCAATTTTCGCGATCGCTCGCTCGGTCGGGACTAGCGAGGAGGTATGGGACTCGACTTTAAGCGCCTATATATACATGTACGTAGGGTCCTCTTCGTCCTCGACGCCGTTATCCTGGGCGGGGATGGGGGGCGGCGGGGGGCAGGGGGGGGGGAGAGATTTGTTGGTCATTTAGCTTAACTTCACGACTCGTTAGAATCAACCCCTACGTTACACGTCCCGTAGATTTTTGGTACCCCATCCCCCCCCCCCCCCCCATCGGCCGCTCCTCTTGCGCCCTTGAACGGGACGTGAAGAGAAGGGAAAACCATGGGTCGCTTTCCCTGTATACAGGGAAATCCTTGCGGCATTGCGTCGCGACGGCGACGCGATTCGACTAGGAACCGTCGCCGTTTTCTGCAGCGTTGCGCCCGCAGGACGTCGTGCCCCCCCCCCCCCCCCCCCCCGCGTCCCGCGGAACAACGCTAAGGGGGGGCTATATGGCGATGGGGTAAAACGACGCGTTTAGGGACGGTTAACCAAATTACATCAATCCCATTTCACGTCGTTTTGACATCGCAATTTGATTGAATTTCGCGCAGCGCGCAACTGTTGTGTTTTGTATCACCGCGCGCCCTCACCCTCGCCCTCGCCCCCCCCCCCCCCCCCACTTGTGTGCTTCTTTTTTTCCTTTTTCATTTTTTTTTTTATTTTCTCTTTTCTCTTCTGCAGCCCCCGTCGTCCCATATAGATCTCCCCGGGGCTCTTCTCTCTCTTTTATCCCTTACAACCCCCCCCCCCCCCCAACCCCGCCCCGTTTACGTCGACGAACAAGTGCTCCGTTAACTTTTTCTTGTATCGAAAATAAGTCGTTAGAGGTCCTTTCATCTTTAAACGAGTTTTGAACGCGGCGTGGTGTATAAACCTCGCCGTCATTTCGCCATTACTGACGTTTACCTTACCTTACGTTACGTTACGTTACGTTAAGTTAAGTTAAGTTGCGTTACGTTGCGTTGCGTTTCGTTACGTCATTTCGCAATTCATCCTTTTATACAATGCGGCTGAGGTTTAAGGGATTTTTCAATTTTACTCCCGCCAGCTATGTATAAGCTGATTTCATTTCAGATCCTCGCCAACATAAGCCATAACGATTTTTTTTTTTTTTTCTCTTTCTTCTTTTTCTCAAATCAACGACGCGACGCGACGCGACGCGACACGACACCCCACGACACCCGGACAGTTAAATAATACCTCGTTTACCTCGCACAAAGCGCGTACCAGAAAGAAGATAATCGCAACGCTAATTAGTAAAACGAGAAGCGAGAGATATCGAGATCATTTAATTATATAGCTATAGTACTATTATACCTGTATGTAGCTACTTGATTCTCGATTTTCATCCTTTTTCAGATACCGATAAGCAGAACCGAAAATAACATCGACGTATGATATTCCGTCGAAAATTATACGAAGTTTAGATCGACGATGCGGGACCCATACGCGCAAACGTACGAAGAACGATTTTTCATCGGTCCCGATAAATCCGCGCGATTTCTAAGCTACGATAGAATCTTAAATAATTATCAATCGTGTATCAAACCGGCGGTAATCTTTTCACACTTTTTTTTTTCACATCAGATAGAAAAACTGGAAAAGATGAAGAAAAAAAATAACGGAGATATTTATCCGGTTTTTGATTTTTTTTTCTTTTTTTTCAACGACTACGAGACGATTTTTAGAAGACTTTCGACTTCAAGATGGCTTTTAGACTTCTTTTAGACGACTTTAAGACTACTTGAGACTCCAAGACGAGTTTCATACCGTTTTTGGACGATTTTTAGAAAAACTAAACGAATATATTGATTCGTTTTTTGATTTCTAGACGACTACGAGACCATCTTCGACTTCAAGAGGGCTAAATCCGTGCTCTTAAGGGTTTCAAAAAATCGTTCAAAAACGGTTTTCGTTAGATCGGTATTAGCCCCCCGAAATTCTGACGCCTGTACGCGTGCACGCAATACACACATATATTATATGTATATAATACACATACGCAGGCTCCCATAGTCATCTCACAAAGCACCATAGTACATGCGAGTATTGAATGCAGGGTGTTTAGTGTTCAGAGAAGAGGAGCATCAGCTAGTAGCAGCTTTTCGATGACCGTGTCAAAATCCGTTTACCCTGTACCCATCACGTACTACCCAAGCTGACATCTTTATGCAATTACCGATAATTGGCCCTCGGAACGTAGTCACGTAACGTTACGCCTTATAGCCGCACTAGTGCAGCAAGTCGCGGTCTAATTAGGCGGATTCACCCCATTAAAATCCGTACATAGCTTATACAGCCATAGGTACACACAAGCATGTGACAAATTATTTTTGCAATTAGATTTGAAAATGCGAAAAAACCCCCCCCTCAAAAAAACATAATATACATGTATATATATATCGCCGGATCTTAGGGCTGTGTTTCGATCGACTCTTATATATAATCAAATATATGATCTACAATTTCGCCCTCTGAAAATCGAGTAAACTGCCGCGACGAATCGCGGCTCTGACGAGCGTCTTAACTAACTTATACCCCCCAAGTTATCAGTAATTATCGAACCTTAGTTATAATTTCGTTATAATACCGTTCAGGAACTTTGGCATGCTGCACACAGTCGTAAAGTATGTAGGGCCAGGGGTTTTCGAGTAAATTTTTTCTGCCAAAGGTCATTCGCAAAAAAAAACAAAAAAAACAAAAAAATGAAGAAATGCAATCATTTGGTGATTTTTTTTTTTTTTTGGGGGGTTTTTCGAGTTCTAATATTCTTTGGAATCTTTGTCCGATATCTTTATACTGTATTGTGTATTTCGGGTGAATAAGTATGACATACAATGAGGTGAGGGGGGAGGGGGGGTTAGAGGTAAAAACGCGCAAAGGAGAATTAGAAACGTTCGGATTAGAGGGTCGTGCATGCGAGGCTCTTCGGTTACCTCCTAGCTCATTCACGAATAGAAGTATATACAAGGGCTCAACGAGGCTTGGTATACTATACATATATATATATATATATGTATGGTTCTTCAAAACTGGGTATTTTGACACCTTGAATAATGGGGACTCGGCATGGGGCCCCATGGGCTGTGGCAATTAGGATGCGGTGAGAAAAACCCGTAAAGGCGTATCCGCATATACAATATATATATATATATACACGCTTCCTAGTTACGACCCGTTAAATCCTATGAGGAATAGATGTTAGATGTATGTACATGTATATATATAGGAACCAGTCGTTAACAAGAAACCATAGTTCATAGTTTTCAATTTCCTATGGGAAATATTTCAGACAGATGAGAGACAGAGAAATGTTATCTATTTGTCTCCGATCGTCTAATTATTAGGCGAGAATAGTAGCTGCGGATGAGAATTATAGGAGCAAATAAGAAGAAGAAGATGAAGAAGGGTCGGGGGGCGGGGGGGATAGGGATGAAGATGGAAGGAACTCTCCGGGGTGTTAATGAAATTTCAAAATAATCACTAGATAATTCATAATCACTTACTAATTTCTATTAACATTTCTCTACCGCGAGATTCGTACGAGATTTATCGAGAATAACGATAATATAAACCGCACCTAGTCGCGCACACCCATGCTATGGGGATGGTAGAGAGACAATATCCCGTCAGGAGATGGAGTGGAGAGGCCCTAGTTTTCCAATCCCACTTGGGAAACATTTCCTATTCCCATTGCCAGAGTGCAGCAGAGCTGGATCCTTTTTTTCCTTTTTTTTTCCTTTTTTTTTACTCTCATTTCTGGAAAGAGCCAGTTGGATAACTAACTAGCTACCATCCTGTCTGTGTGTATATCTCACTCGCTTCTTGGATCGCGGAGAATTTGCGGCAGGTGGTATTCGAAGCCGAAGTTTTCTACTAAAATGAGTATTTTTCTCACGCCATTTAAGAAAAAAACAATTTTCCACATGCCAGGCGAAAAGTTCGATTTTACGCACGCGAAGCTTAGCTTAAAATCGATCTTTCCGCACGGCGTGTGGAAATAGCACTTTTCGATGCTAGTGCAAAAGTGTTGACTATTGGACTAGGGTAAAATTCTTTTTTATTTTAGCGCCCTAGCGAAGCGATAGAGTATGGTAATCATATTTCGCACTAGTACCTTATACCTGGGGAAAATTTATATCATTATTATTTTTTAATCGGAAATTAGACCGACGATATTCGACATTATTATCATTATTATCTTTACTATCGTTACTATCATTATTATCATTACTATCTTTACTATAATTATTATCATTACTATCAATACTATCACTACTATCCTTACTATCATCACTATCATTATTATCTTTACTATCGTTACTATCATTATTATCGTTACTATCTGTACTATCATTATTATCATTACTATCAATACTATCATTATTATCATTACTATCAACTACTATTACTATGAAAGTAATGATAATAATAATAATAGTAGAGATAGTATTGATAGTAATGATAAGAATGATAGTAAAGATAGTAATGATAATAATGATAGTAAAGATAGTAATGATAATAATGATAGTAAAGATAGTAATGATAGTAGAGATAGTATTGATAGTAATGATAAGAATGATAGTGAAGATAGTAATGATAATAATGATAGTAAAGATAGTAATGATAATAATGACAGTAAAGATAGTAATGATAGTAGAGATAGTATTGATAGTAATGATAAGAATGATAGTGAAGATAGTAATGATAATAATGATAGTAAAGATAGTAATGATAATAATGATAATAATGATAAGAATGATAGTAAAGATAGTAATGATAATAATGATAGTAATGATAATAATGATAGTAAAGATAATAATGATAGTAGAGATAGTATTGATAGTAATGATAAGAATGATAGTAAAGATAGTAATGATCATAATGATAGTAATGATAATAATGATAGTAAAGATAGTAATGATAATAATGATAGTAAAGATAGTAAAGATAGTAATGATAATAATGATAATAATGATAAGAATGATAGTAAAGATAGTAATGATAATAATGATAGTAAAGATAGTAATGATAGTAGAGATAGTATTGATAGTAATGATAAGAATGATAGTAAAGATAGTAATGATCATAATGATAATAATGATAAGAATGATAGTAAAGATAGTAATGATAATAATGATAGTAAAGATAGTAATGATAGTAGAGATAGTATTGATAGTAATGATAAGAATGATAGTAAAGATAGTAAAGATAGTAATGATAATAATGATAATAATGATAGTAAAGATAGTAAAGATAGTAATGATAATAATGATAATAATGATAAGAATGATAGTAAAGATAGTAATGATAATAATGATAGTAAAGATAGTAATGATAGTAGAGATAGTATTGATAGTAATGATAAGAATGATAGTAAAGATAGTAAAGATAGTAATGATAATAATGATAATAATGATAGTAAAGATAGTAAAGATAGTAATGATAATAATGATAATAATGATAAGAATGATAGTAAAGATAGTAATGATAATAATGATAGTAAAGATAGTAATGATAGTAGAGATAGTATTGATAGTAATGATAAGAATGATAGTAAAGATAGTAAAGATAGTAATGATAATAATGATAATAATGATAGTAAAGATAGTAAAGATAGTAATGATAATAATGATAATAATGATAAGAATGATAGTAAAGATAGTAATGATAATAATGATAGTAAAGATAGTAATGATAGTAGAGATAGTATTGATAGTTATGATAAGAATGATAGTAAAGATAGTAAAGATAGTAATGATAATAATGATAATAATGATAGTAAAGATAGTAAAGATAGTAATGATAATAATGATAATAATGATAAGAATGATAGTAAAGATAGTAATGATAATAATGATAGTAAAGATAGTAATGATAGTAGAGATAGTATTGATAGTAATGATAAGAATGATAGTAAAGATAGTAAAGATAGTAATGATAATAATGATAATAATGATAGTAAAGATAGTAAAGATAGTAATGATAATAATGATAATAATGATAAGAATGATAGTAAAGATAGTAATGATAATAATGATAGTAAAGATAGTAATGATAGTAGAGATAGTATTGATAGTAATGATAAGAATGATAGTAAAGATAGTAAAGATAGTAATGATAATAATGATAATAATGATAGTAAAGATAGTAAAGATAGTAATGATAATAATGATAATAATGATAAGAATGATAGTAAAGATAGTAATGATAATAATGATAGTAAAGATAGTAATGATAGTAGAGATAGTATTGATAGTAATGATAAGAATGATAGTAAAGATAGTAATGATCATAATGATAGTAATGATAATAATGATAGTAAAGATAGTAAAGATAGTAATGATAATAATGATAGTAACGATCGACTTCGTATAGTACCTATATATGAAGCCAATCCACATCAGAAGCAGAAGCTGCGATGTAGGTAGGTGAATACCAATTTTTTTTTTTTACCATTTTTAGTTTTATTTTTATTTTTTAAAGCGACTTGCTTCTGCAGCAGTAGCTGCAGCATCCGTTCGCAAATTCGTTTCCTATTTCCTTATAGATCGTAGGTAGGTATACTATATATAGGTACCTTATACCTATACGGGATATCAAGTACTGCATGGCAGACTTATTAACCCCCAGCTTCGTTGTACATATAGTATATCTTCGAGCTGAACGTTCGTTTACTTGGATGATATATTTTTCTTTTTCTTTATTTCCCCATACGAAATTTTGCAAAATGTAATTATTAGGGCCAGGGACTTCGTCCGGTGGGGGTAAACTAACACACATGAACCACGTCTGTGTGATGGCAATGTTCAGGTTCCACAGTGAAAAATTTCAGATGTCAACGAAAACTAACACATGTAAACACATCTGTGTAATCGGCAATGATTGTTCGTTTCCGGTTCAACAGTGACAAAGTTCAGATGTCAGAATAAAATGTTGAACTTAACCCTCCTGACAAGTCCGATAAGTGTAGACCATTTAAATGTAGTATACATTTAAGTATACATGCAAGTTCGAGACTGCCCGTGTGTGGATGACGGGCAGCTCTCCGTGACTTAGATATAGGAAAAGCTATTTATGTCACTGCGTATCGAAAACCACTATTCTAACCTCGCTTCGCTCGATTACAACGCGGTACTTCGACGCAGCATGCGAAGCCACTGGGCGTATTTTTTTTTGTCTTGATTTTTTTTTAATTTTATCTTGATTTTTATCTTATTTTCTGTATTGATTCTCGTATTATTTTCTGTCTTGATTTTTGTCTTGATTTTTGTCTTGATTTTTTTTTCATCTTTTTTTTTCATTTACTGTCTTGATTTTCGTTTTATTCTCGTATTTCTGTATTGATTCTCGTATTATTTTCTGTATTGATTCTCGTATTATTTTGTGTCTTGATTTTCGTCTTGATTTTCGTATTGATTTTTGTCTTGATTTTTGTCTTGATTTTTGTCTTGATTTTTTTTCATCTTATTTTAACTAGGCGGAAGCGCGTCTGAACGTGTCATATCATCAGGGTAATTTCAAGAGAGCAGTTATTTTATTCCATCATTAATCTCATTTTGTGTATTGATTCTCGTATTATTCTCTGTATTGATTCTCGTATTATTTTCTGTCTTGATTTTTGTCTTGATTTTCGTCTTGATTTTTGTCTTAATTTTTGTCTTGATTTTTGTATTGATGCTTTATTTAATTCTATTCAGTTTTTCATGGGCTTGCCAATCGTTGTTGCTTCCAAACTAGGCAGAAGCGCGTCTGAACGTGTCATATCATCAGGGTAATTTCAAGAGAGCAGTTATTTTATTCCATCATTGCATGAGGAACGGAGGAGTTTTTTCACACACGGAAATCATTGAATATGCAAGGGTAGGCTCGCAAATCACAGTTGCCCCAGAAATGAGCACAGATATGTCCGAGCGGGTCAAATTTCCGACAGGACAATCATTTTCAAATTCATTCACTTCTCGCAGCAGCTGCCGCTATGAGTCGAAACTCACCTGACTATGTAACAACGAGAAAATTTTTTTAAAGTGGATATATTTTATCTAAAATATTTTAATTTGAAATATTTTTTTTTATACCTAAAGCTGCCTGTTTTTTATGTGCTTGATTATGCACAGATGGGCTCGGAAATCTGAGAAGCACCAAAAATCAGCTGTAACATGTCTAAGTGCGTCTCATCTTCTGAAATTTCGGATAGGATAATTATTTTTAATTTTAATTGCTTGAGTTGCGGAGAGCTGCTCGTTTTCATACACACTCGCACTCTTGAATACGCCCAGTGGCTTCGCATGCTGCGTCGAAGTACCGCGTTGTAATCGAGCGAAGCGAGGTTAGAATAGTGGTTTTCGATACGCAGTGACATAAATAGCTTTTCCTATATCTAAGTCACGGAGAGCTGCCCGTCATCCACACACGGGCAGTCTCGAACTTGCATGTATACTTAAATGTATACTACATTTAAATGGTCTACACTTATCGGACTTGTCAGGAGGGTTAAGTTCAACATTTTATTCTGACATCTGAACTTTGTCACTGTTGAACCGGAAACGAACAATTATTGCCGATTACACAGATGTGTTTACATGTGTTAGTTTTCGTTGACATCTGAAATTTTTCACTGTGGAACCTGAACATTGCCATCACACAGACGTGGTTCATGTGTGTTAGTTTACCCCCACCGGACGAAGTCCCTGGCCCTGGTAATTATAGAAAAAAAATTCGTAAATTTATTTCGGACTATTTCAATTCTGATTCGCGTTTTACTAAATATAACATCGATCGATGTATTGCCAAACTTTATTTTCAATATTGGAATTTTCTGTTTTTTGTTTTGGATTTTTTCGGTAATATCGAGATTCACTGATACGCGGAATATTTTGTACGGATTAAAATGGGGGTTTTACCGGATTCTCGTAAATCCCTGATGTACGATTATAGTCTATGCTGCGCTGCTAATCGTAATGATCATATATCGCGGGTCAAGTTGAGAAGATTATCTTATATATGATGACAAATTTTTCATTTCGATTTCCTGCTTTTTCAATAAATTTCTACTAGGTACCTAGATTATAATTTCTACATAATATATTATATACATATAAATATGTATAAATATGTAAATTAATTAATAATACAAATCGCTTATGAATTATCACACTATTCGTTTTTTTTGTTTTTTGTTTCATTATTATTGTTTAAAAATTCACAGATACTATAATACGTACATACATATATATATATATATAGGTATGACGTCAGCGCAGTGAATCGTCAAGATACGCGATTACAGTGCAGTAGACGATATAATAATTCGCATTGCTTATATAAAGAATCTGTTATAAGGAAAAATATAATTACTATTTGATATATACACGATAATAATTAATGAGAGAGATAAAGAATACGATGAGAAATCGTTTTGAATCCAAATTCGTGGAAACGCAAGAATGAATTTGTTAATTATTCTTTCCTCGTGTTGATTTTTTTGGTTTTTTTTTTAAACTTTTTTACTCTCTTCCTTATCCCTCGTATCACACTAGTTATTCGAAAATTATCATATACGATAAGAATTACGTACGCGCGTATCTAGTCACGGCGTTTTTCGCTATGAGCGATTAAGATTAAACATGATGAATAATGAAATAAGAAAAAATGAACAAAACTGTTTTTTTTTTGTTTCTTATTTTCGATCAATTATGAATTTTCGATCATTTTGAAAATTGAAGATATTTATTAGCGACCAATGATACTATCAGATGATTTACTATTCGAGAAAAATTAATATTAATTAAAAGAAAATTAAGAAATGATGCAAATGTCATTCAAATTAAAGGATGATAATGATGGTCATGGTGATTAAGATGATTATCATGATTATGATGATGATGATGATGATGTCAAGAGTAAATATCAATATTTATAATATATCGCAAGAGCAAATTTATCTCTTTTAATTATCACATGTAAATTTATATGTATATATGTATATGCTCGTGTATGTAAATTGGTGAAATCGTTAATTCGAGTCTGCCGACAAAACTGATAATTATTGCATCATATTACTGATACATAATTACACATATATATGTATATATTATATATGTATTATATTATACTATACTCGTATAATATGTTGGAAGAAACTTTTTCGATGTATAAGAATACATATCTAATGATCGTCGACGTCTATATCATATATATTATAGAATTGCGTAGATACTTTCACAATGTATATATATACCTACTTATATAACAAAGTGCGCATTTTAATTATTTCATCAGCATATTATATTATGTACTAATATATAGCTTATATTTATTTATTTATTTATTTCATTAAACGATTCATACATATATGTATATCGATCTACATATTATTTATCCATCGTATGTATAAAAATGTATGTACATACCTATTCAAGGTTTGGGAAAAAAAGGAAAAGGGAAAACAGAAAAAATAAATACATAAAGAAAATTTGATTTTTTTTTTTGATTTCTCTCTCTCTCTTTCGTTCGTTCTCAATCTATCTTCTTCTTCGTATTTTGCCTTTTTCCTTCATTTCGCGCACATGTGATACATATATATCTGACGCAACATATATGTACTCGCGGATCGCGAGCTATCGCGAAATATAAAAGCGCGCGTTGATCGATAGTCGGGAGTCAGTGTAGCTGAGAAAATAGCCAAAGCGGGTTTTATTGGTAACTTTATATGTGTACCTATCAATAAATAAATAAATAAATAAACAAATTGATAAATAAATAAATAAACGTATTAAGAAAGTTGGGATATTATTCCTCGTTTAATTTATTCATTTTTTAACAAAAATATATTATTTTTTTATTTTTCAAAAAAGTGATTTGTAGAGAAAATTGTGGACGATATGGACTATTCACTTTTCAAAAACGAAGTATCGAAGAGGAGGCGAGCCGCGCCTACGAGAGAAATGAGTACGCTTATTATAAATAAATAAATAAATAAATAATAGATTTTGAAAAAAAAATGAAAAATGTATGGTTTTAGAAATTTTTCGTATATATCTCTTTTCTGAACACCTAGATGAATGAATAGCGTTTTAGTTTCTTAGAAATTCGCGATAAAACCCCGGATTCGATTTTTTAATTAATCAATTAACATCAACATTTTTTCGTTTTTAATTTTTTTTTTAGCAAAAATCGCTTACTCGGCACCGAAAGAAGTGATTTCATTGGCCGAGGGTATGCCGAACGAGGAGACATTCCCATTTACCGAAATAACTCTGAAATTAATAGACGGTAGTAGTTTTACGCTCGAAGCCGAAGAGCTGGGCGCAGCATTACAGTATATTCCTAGCCAAGGGTTTCCACCCTTGTTACAGGTGAGTTAAGAGAAGAGAAAAAATAAAAAAAAATAAAAAAAAATTGAATTTGCGAATTTGCGAATTTGCGAATTTGCGATTTTTTGCACAACTGCGTTTATGTTTATGAATCAACGCGCGATTGTACTAATTATATACGAGAAAGGTCAGTAGCTAGGTCGAGTAGCGATCTGAGCTTAAAAAATGTGGATTCGCGAATGAAATCACGCTGTGCGAATTCGTGATGCGAATAATAAATGAAATGAGACTATAGGGAGAAAAATTTGAAAAATTTGAAGAAAAAAAAATGAACACACTCGTTTTTTGGTTTGTTTATTGGACTAAATCAGGCCATAAGAGAGCTTCAAAGAAAATCTCACGCTCCTCCGCTATGGGAAAGTCGAGATGTGATCGCGGTGTCCGGTGGTCAAGATGGTCTTAGTAAAACTCTCGAGGCTATAGTTGGACCAGGAGATCCTGTACTTGTACAGGACCCGTTTTACACCGGTGCCGAAGTCGTGGTGAGTGAAAAATTGAAAAATTGAAAATTTGAAGAACCAAGAAAGGAAATCGAAAAATCGAGAGTATGAAAAAAAATCGAGAATTTGAATAAATCAAGAATATCGAAAAATCGAGAATATCAGAAAGTTAAGAATTTCAATAAATCGAGAATATCAAAAAATCGAGGATATCAAAAAATCAAGAATATCAAAAAATTGAGAGTATAAAAAAATTCGAGAATATTAAAAATTCGAGAATATCAGAAAGTTAAGAATATCAATAAATCAAGAATATTGAAAAATCGAGAATATCAAAAAAATTATTTTTCACCGTAATCGCTTTGACTGCTTTTCCCGTCTTTTATACAAATTTCAAAACCTCACGATCAAAATATATCGCAATACTAAAATCAGTACATATATATACATATGTATTTATAATATATATATAGTATATAAATTAACAGCGTGACGTTGTATATATTATACCCATCTATATAGTTTGAGCTAGTAAGTCGCTGAATAATTACTCTAATTGATCCGTGTCAGTGAGGGTCAATCGATTCGGGTTATCCGCACTGGCGTTTGATTAATTCGCACGTTTCTCCTCTCGCATGTAAATATATATGTATATTGCTAAATATATGTATATATACTATACATACACGAATCACGGTTATATAGTATGAATCGTAAATTATTCTCTTAGGAAAGAAAATAAAAAAAAAAAAAAATGGTTTTTGAAATTTGGAAAAAAAGATCGTCGCATTAATTTTATTTGCATGATTTCAATTTTATTATAAATATTTTGATATTAATTTGCGAATTTTGATCCTAATTTGCGAATTTTAATTCCAATTTGCGAATTTTTATCCCAATTTGCGAATTTTAATTTTAATTTTAATCTTAATTTTTCTTATACTCTTTTCGCATGATATTCGCAGCTCACTCCCCACAAAGCCGAACTTATAGCCGTTAGTCAGGATTCATTAGGCGTCGATCCTGCCCAGTTGAGGGATATACTAAAAAGACGTGTTACGGAGGGTAAAAAAATGCCTAAAATTATGTACATCAATCCCACCGGCGCTAATCCAAATGGCACTGTTCTACCCCTTGAGAGACGTAAGGAAATCTACAGAATCGCTTGCGAATACGATTTCCTCATACTCGACGACGATCCCTATCACCACATGTACTTCACAGACGTAAGTTTAACTATTGCTATAAATTTTGCAAAATTTTGCTATTTTTTTTTTGTAAAAAAACTAAGTTTGCGAAAAAAAAAACATTAAAATTGTTTGTTTTTTTTTTTTGCACAAGAAAAAAAATTGCAAAACCCATTCGTTTTTTGCGAATCGCAAATCTCTATGTACCTACTTCCATACGAAGGGGGGTTCAGAGTTCAACGATTATAATTTCGCGGTCTTAATTATCGCGGTTGCAGAATGTGTGTACATCTATATATTTTTTTCTTTTTTTTTTTTTTTGAAGCGAAAATTGCGACGTTCGAAACCGTTATATGGCAGATAATGATTAAAATGACGCAATTTTTATTTCGCACTGTATTAAAAACATCGCGAATAATTTAATTCACGATGACATGATCATACATCGCGTGACTATTTTTTTTTTTACAAAATTTTTTTCGTGACGTATAACGTCGTTTAGGCATATCCGCAAAAAAGAAAATTTTTGGCATTAGTATCGCGATGTTAGGTATGACGACGAGAATCGTGATTAGATCGTTTTTTTTTTTCTTAATTTTGCAATTTTGACTAACGAAAACGTGATTTTTTTTTCTTCATCTATACATAAGGAGGCGCCAAAATCGTTTCTTTCGTTGGACACGGAGGGACGTGTCATACGCATAGATTCATTTTCGAAAATCTTAAGCAGCGGATTAAGAATCGGATTCATTACGGCCGCTGCTCCATTGGTGGCTAGTATAGAACTCCATATGCAAAGCAGTCATCTACACGCACCCACGTTATCCCAGGTTAGTGATTAACATGAGTATGTATACTGATAATTTCGATAAAAATTATTCTAGAAAATAAAAGAAAAGAAGTAAAAGAAAAAAAATCGAAATCATAAAATTTCAGAAAAATAAGAACGAAATTAGCGATAATCGAAGTGTTTTTTCACTCCGCGCGAGAAGATAGAGAATTGGCAATAAAAGATTTACGCGTAGGTACCTACGTCACTTACCGATTGCACCATTATTTGCGATTCACTAATAAGAGCGAAAGAGAGAGAAAAAAAAGAAAAAAAAAGTGTCAAGAAAGAGAGATAAGATTATTATTTTTCCTTAGATATAATATTTAAACATATTAGTACGTCGATTCCCTAATTCTTTGTAATCTCTCTAATATATTGCAACAGAATGTGATAATGGACACTGAGTTGTCTGAAATAATTATGGTCGTAATTTTATTATCGTTTTAATTATTTAAATAAAATAATTATCTGCCCGGCTTACTATTAGGGACTTTATGGTGATTGTATAATTCATCGTAACGTAATAATAATAATCAGGTGTAATTTTTGTGACGTTTCGAAAAATATTGAAAAAAATAATAATTTAGTCAAAATTTCCAAGTTTCTATATAAATTTTAATTAATTATATAATTGTATCGACGAATTTTGAAATTCGAATCGTATTATCAGTCTCTAGTATTTTATTTTTTCATTATTTATCAGAATTCTGATTTTCTTGTGATATACCTAATACAATTATGATAATAATAATTAATTTGCGACAGGTAATTGCGTACAAATTGTTAAAAATCTGGGGTCACGATAAGCTGATGGACCACTTCAAGAGGATACGAGTATTTTACAAACAGAGGAGAGACTTTATATCGGCTCTGGCTAAGAAGCATCTTCACGGTAATATATCTTCGGAAAAAACAAAAAAAAAATTGCATTTTTTGTTTTTTTGAGATAAAGTCGATTTTTTGGTTTTTTTTTTATCTCATTTTTTTTTTATTTCAACATCGAACAGGATTGGCGGACTTCACTGTACCAAGCGCCGGATTTTTCCTATGGATCAAAGTCAGAGGTGTACGCGACACCTGGAGGATGGTTATGCAGCGTGGTGTGACCCATGGTGTTTTATTTGTACCGGGTGCAGCCTTTATGGCGGATCCCAGCAAACCGTGTAACGCGATAAGGGCCAGTTTTTCAAAAGCCTCTTTCGAGGATATGAGTTTGGTGAGTGTATAGAAAAATTAATTTGATTTCAAGAGAAAAAAAAAAAAAAAAAAATTGAAAAAAATGAAAAATTTCGAAAAAACGTAAATCGGATGAAAAATCGATTTTCTACATTTTCTCGAAACTCATTTCGCTTACCATTGCACGGTATGTATTTACAGGCTATCGAGAGGCTCGCTAAGATGATAAGAGAGGAGTTAGCATCGAATAATAACAACTCGATCGAGAATGGAAATTCGTAGATCCTTACTAGATCGCTACTACCTAAATTACCGATATCCGGTAATCAGATCGATGATCGTCAGTCGTCTATGGCGGGAATTAGCTTACCGGCTTTCCGGCTCACACAAATTTCTATCTTTCATTATAATTTTTTTCAAAAAGTGCAAAAAGTGTTACAAAAAAAAAATTACAAAAATTGCCGATAACTAAAATTTTTTTCTGCTTTCGTTTTGTTTGTTTTTTTTTTTTTTTTTTTTTTTGACCGTCGGTAATTTTCCAAAATTCGGCGGTAACATTCTTTTTCCCTACAGTCGGTCACAATTCCCCACGACACAGCTCTGCAAGCGTTGATAAACGTTCTTCTTATCCAGCGTCGATCTCTTACCGAATACCTACACACATACTTACCTATATTATATTTTATTATCGTATCTAGATACGATAGCTTAGGATGTATAATTTATTTATAATTAATTGATTAATCAAGTAAATAATAATAATTAATATTTATTTATAAATAACATTAAGTTTTATACAGATGATGAAAGAATTTTGATGAATAAATAAATATCTATGTATGAAAAAAAACAAAAAAATTAAATAAAATATGAAAAAAAGATACTAAGAAGATACAATAAAATAAATAATTAACTGTATCATTTTCATACCTAATTAATTCAAATATTGTAATAGCCTGTACTTATTATTATTAATATTGTTGTTATTATTATTATAACTGTTATTGTTGTCTTTAACGTTGTTATTTTTATTTAATTCCCTCTCAATATAATTACTTAACTAACGTGCATGTTTTCGATGAAAGAAATCCCTGAAATTTTGTACTCGATGCGAGACCTGCATATATACCGAGAGTTCTCTGTGAGACTGCTGACCCCCTCCCTCCTTGAAGGGAGGGGGTCAGCAGTCTCACAGAAAACTCTCGGTATATATATAATCTATTACAGCCTAGGTATAGGTAATTTAGCGAAAGGTGGGGACCGGGCTAGGGCCTCCCTCACTCTAACTCTCACTCTCAGTTATCGTTAGTGCTAAACATCCTAACAGCCAATTAATTTGTCTGAATTGATTTAATCTGTACAGGTAGTACCGCCAATATTGTATTATATAAACATGTACATATGGAAGAGGTTTTGACACGGTGTGAAATTATTAGGGGGAGTTGGGGGCACGGGGAGGGGCAGGGGGCAACGACTTTTCGTTCTACTATATCGCCAATTATTGTCCTTTCTATGAGTCTGTTTTTTGAATTTCTGAACAGGAAAACTAAAGAATGAAAAAAAAAAAATTTGGGGCATCCTTATCCCGGATATCGAAGATCTCGATGGGCAACGCATCCACTCCGAGGAGTACAGTATCTCTCTCGCCCGGCGGAGATATAGTGTATATTAAAAGACGTTCCGCGGCGGTGTGGCTTGTGGTATAACGTAGGGTTCTGGGGTTGGGGTCGGGGTCGGGGTTGGGGCTGGGGTCGGGGTTGGGGGCCTAGGGATCACGGCCGATCATACAAATGGCGTAATTTCGGAACCCTTGTACAGCGGCGGGGGTATAGTGGCGAGATTCGTCGACCATATGCCGCATCGTATAGCTTACGCGAATAAGATACACAGGTATTTTTTATAGACGTATATAAGATGCACGCGGGGGTGTAAATTTATATTTCCAGTACCCTTAAAAAAACCCTCGACGTAATTATAAACAATTTCTATGGGGTTTTTTTTTTTTTTTCGCATTCCTCGATCCGATTTTTCGGCAACTTTTAATTCCGCGAATAAGACGATAAGACGAGAATTTTGAAAAAACAAAAAATCGAAAAAAAACAGAAAAAAACATGTTTCCAAAATCTCTGATACTATGATGATCGGCGAATCCGATAGAAAATAAGTGAGAATAATAGGGAGACGCGCGCGGGATACGCTGCAGGGTAAGGAGTTAGGCGACTCGCGCGCGCAGAGGGCTACGACATAACCGAAATCGTTACGACTCGGTAGGAAATCCGGGAGGGACGTAAACGCGCCCTTAGATCGAAGTGCCTATAACCCCAGCTATAGCTGCTGGTATGGTGCAGACAGCTCCGCAAGAGCTGCGAACTTCTCACACAAACAAACAGACAAACATTAGAGAGGGAGAGACAGGGAGAGACAGGGAGAGACAGGGAAAGGAAATGGAAGGGATGGGAGAGGCGAGGGGAAAGAAGGTGTTATTCCCGTGGGTTAGAGTTGTGGAGGTGTACGGGGCCGAAAGGGGGCAGGGGGGGGGGGATGCCAGGAGCTGCGGGGTAGTGCAGTTTCGTGTTGGCATTACTCTTGATTTCCGTTGTGACGTCGCCGGGGCATACAGCCTCCCCCCCCCCCGTATACCCGTACACCTACCTTCCTACCTTATACCTTATACCTTCTGGTATACAGCTACCGCGTGTCTTTGGGGGGGGGGAATCCCACCCTCTATAGTACCCTTATATAAATACCTTCTTCCACTTCGCGAAATATTGCGTAAAGTTATGGCTATATTATATATATAGACACAGAGCGATGTGTAATGCGTAAATATAGTTTTTCGGAACGGTATAGTATAGTATTTCGAAAAAATTTTCAAACTAAGTAGTATGAACACCGGGGGTTCAAAATTCCGAGAGATGAGATCGAGAATGTGGGAATTATATCGCGATCTATAAAGGGTAAAATCGGTAGCGAAATCGAGATCCGATTTTTTTTTTCATCTGTTTAATATAATTCGGGCTGTATCGATCGTGTCGAAACGAATAAGGGGTGAAATTGGAGCGTTTTGAGATGAACTTTTCGGAAAATGAAGTTTCGAAATCGTACCAATCATCTACGACCTCGAATTTACCGATCAAAGCAGCTGAAACGGGAATGAACGATTTTTCGTTTTCTTCAAATTACAAATTAGCAAAAAAAAAAAAAGAGGGAAAGAGATGCGATATTGCGCCGATTACGTAGTAAATATCGAAGCGAGGTTTAGGTATACGTATACGTAATACGCTCTGCAGCCCGTAAAGCAAGACATTAAATTTTATAATATTGCAGCACCCGGGTCACCGCCTCCAACCTTCCGTTTCCAGCTTCTGGGTTCCAGCCTCCAGCCTCCAGGTTCCAGGCTCCAGGCTCTCCTCGGTCTGGTTTTATTGGCTATTTAGAGAGGAAATAGCCTCTAAATTAACTCCAGACTACTGCCTGTATCCCGTATCGTCGTCAAACTACATACGTATTATATTATATACCCCCATACACTGTCCTATAGCTATGGCCATTATCGACTGTGTATACATCCATACAAGTATGTATTATACAGTTATGTGGCTCGGTTTGTGAAATTAAACGATAAAAGTGATCGTCGGACAATTAATATACACCGAATCCCACCCAGACTGACCGAACGCTCCTTGTGGGTAATAAATCGGTTCGAAGATCCGATCGGACCAAAGTTGGACAAAATCGTGCAGATCGAGGGCGAAAATTGGTGGAAAATCGGTAAATTGGTAAAAAGTCAGAAATCTGTTCGAAAATCGGCGTCGATTTGTTCAGCGAAATCGAAGATCATGATAAAAAATTGAAAAAAGATCGGAGGAGATTCTCTGGGCCGAAAAAGAGCCGATCTTCCTGTCCTCGGGGTCCAGCAGGTTATCAATATTTTCTACTATAATAGATGTTATCCTGCGGATGGGGCGGATTGGGGTTCGGGCGGGGTAAATGTCTGACTCGGAGAATTGGCACCAAATAAATTTCACATCTCAATTAGTTTTCGTTGCACGTGGCGCCGGCACGCGACCATATAGCGTCGCGGCGTATGTCTACTCTGCGTGCACACGCCTACCCCATATACTCAACCCCCCGGTACGAATAGACGCTGCAATAGCTCCTTTCAGGCGTAATTCATAAAGCAAATATATTAAACGACTAATACGTGTATTACACCTTATCGGTGCAAGGAACACAAGCGAGCGTCACGAAGCCTGAAAATTTTGAAGACGAAAGATCGTTCGTTCCCGTTTCATCAATTTTGATCGGTAAATTCGAGGTCGTAGACGATTTGTGGGATTTCGAAACTTCATTTTCCGAAAAGTTCGTATCGAGACGATCAATTTCACCCCTTTTTCGTTTCGACACGATCGATACAGCCCGAGTTATTGAATGTACAGATGGCCTTGCCGATCTTTGCCGATTTCGGAATATTATGAACCTCCGACGTTCTTCGTTTAAAAGTTTCGCCAATCGGTTTAGGTGGGAATAACCTTTCCGCACCGATCTGTGAAGATCGGTTGTAGTCAAATCCTGACTTCGACCCCTAAAAATTGATCTTCGGGTTCGTTGAAATCCAAAGATGATGCGAAATCGAGAGTGGACGAGCCCAAGTAAAATTCCAAGTCTTGGATCTGATGTTTCGGAATTTGGAACCCCGCCGTTCACCTATTGAAAAAACGCAGAATTTCTAAATTCCGAACTAAGGTGGGCATGCATGCATGGGGTTGCGCTAGTCGATCCCCGCAGACATATGTTTGAACGTGGGTAATATATACATAGTTTCTAGGGCGCACCGTGGTATAACATATTAACGGCTTAGCCGTTAAGCCCTTTATATTACATTTTTCCCTCTATGGGGTCTGGTAATCCAATGTATGGCCCGGGGAGGGCACGGGGCCAAAACTCGTGGGTTGCAGACGAACAGCCCTGCAGCAGCAGCAGCACGTAAGGTGAAGAAGGAAGCGTTTGCTGGCTGGAATTAACGACATTACGTTTTTCTCGTATGTACACCTACACGGAACGAAAGCCGGGGGTAAATGTATATGGTATACATATATACATATGAAGGATCAGAAAAGGAAGAGCGAAGGGCCCTGAATCGACGAATAAGGGCGAGGATAACCGTCGAAGTAACTAAAAGGCGGCCGAGCGGTTTCGACTCGTCAACAATTTTCACACCAGAAGCCCCAATTAACTCGAATGACCAGACGCGGTTCGGTATATAACCGGAGGGTTATCAGTTGACCAGGAACCGTCTAAGCCCTGAGTTTACAAAATTTGGACACGACTTTATCAGCCCTAATGTTTGCGGGGTGCGCCCGTTGGTGCACGGAAAGGGCCATTGTTTGCACTATGTGTGTAACGCTGCAGCACGCAACCGTACGTTCTTAGCACGGAATGATCTCCGGTTTTTAAACGCACCGTCACACCGTCGGCTAGGAGAGAAAAAAAAAAGAAAAAAAAAAAAAAAAAAAACTATTCCAACACGCCGTGCGTGAGATTCGATTTTCCGCACGCTTCGCGAAAGACGAAATACGATTATATATCGACGCTGCTTACGAAACCTAGCGCGTTTCGATATTTACCACGAAGATTAGCACGTTTCGGATTTCGCCGCGAAGACTGGTATGTTTGTCGAACAGAAACGAATATTACTTCTATTTTGCAACATTTTATCATTCTCTAACTGCGTACTGTAAAACATACAAACGACCTGTTGAAGTTATTTAACAAATGTTCGAATAATTTTGTTCGGGTGCTCCACAATGAATCAATCAGAAATTTAAAACATCTGTAAAGAACCTGTGAAAACAGCGTCAATTTTTCCCAATCCCTCCGCGACAACACAATTTCGAGAATATTCACAAGTTCATTTTGATGCAAAAAAAAAAAAAAACGCACTTCTACATCCGCAAATTGACTTTCATTTCGACCATCGCACACCGCACAAATCTTGAGAAAATCCTCGTTACAGTAATCAAAGCGTGATGGTTTTTCGCGGAGATAACTGAAACGTGCTAGTATTCGTAAGCAGCGTCGTTATCGACTCGTGTGATCGGGGAAAAAAAAAAAAACATTCACGCACTTGTGCGAGAATCAAGACTTTCGCACTTGTATCGAAAAGTGATATTCTCGTAACGAGTCGGAATTCTCGGATGCAGGTGGGTTTCTACGTTATTGATAAAACGGGTGATTCGCAGCCATCTATATTGCACTTTGACCAGACGTCGATGTGTCTTTTCTGAGTGACCAGTCCAGGACGACAATGTCCCTGACGCTAGGTGATATGGGATTCTGTGAATTGCGTGTACCTGCCGATCACGCTGATCAAGGGGCTTGTTCCTGGACTCGGCAGCTGGTGATGTTCAGCGGTAAAATCGGGACGGAGAGAGTTTGAGTTTGAGTTCCTCGCTTCGAGCTTCCATAGCTTGCATAGCTCCCGTAGTTCCCGTAGCTTTTCCTGATCCCATCGAGTTTATCGCGTTCCTTATAAAAATGCAGACTAGAACCGCGCGAAGGCTGAGATTCGCAAAACCGCGAAGCCATAAATTTTGAAGCGAGGTCTTAACTCGGGCAATAAATCTCGCCACGTTTTAACCGTAAGTCCTTCAGGCTCAGAGCGTAATTCCCATACTAGATCAACCCGGGTTTTTGACTCTGTACTATGTACATACCTATATATCCGCGGAGAGACTCGAACCCGATACACGTGATATGACGCAAGGTTTAAGCCACTTCCGTGACGTTTACCTATTTTTCGTTCACACCCGCATACACGTATACATGTGCACCCACATTATTTCCCGGTGAATATTTCTTGCGCTTCAATATTGCACTGTCGATATAGGGATTCCGTATTTATGTATGTTACACCTATATGTATGTATGTATAGTACGTCTCTGTGTAATGCTTTTTCGAGATAAAGTAAAATAGGAAAAATATATAGAAAGTTAGAGAGAGAGAGAAAGAGAGAGAGGCGGGAGGCTACGACATGATTTAGATATCACCTCCGCTCGGTGATCAATTTTCATTAGAAGAACGCGTTTGCCACATAGAGAGAGAGAAAGGGAGACGCGAAACGCCGACGGTCCCGTTGTTCGCTTCGCGGGATAATAGAAAGGATGCATTTCTTTTTTCTTTTTCTCTCCCTCGAATCATAGAAAAGCCGTAATTTTCGGAACAAGGATAATAAGGTGTAAACGTTCTTCCTTAGGGTCTGCGCAGTTATGTACATTTGCTGATAATATGTACACACATACATACGTACATACATGTACAACGAATTTCTCTCGCCTTTCCTATTCGTTGTATAAGTTTACTAACCGTAAGCCCCCCTCCTCCCCCCCCCCCTGCATAAGCTAAGGAAATTGAAAAACTTCCAACTGAAATTGTCTCACGCCGCACTACACTTACTTACTTACTTACTTACTTACTTACTTACTTGCACTAAACCTTAACTTTACTCGTTCGTTTCATCGTCTAAAAACTAATTAAACTTTAGACGTACCCATATACCTACGTACGTACAGCCCTCATACCATCTTATACACTTCTTGTATTCTCGCTTCGCGAAGAACAAACATCTATTCTATCGCCTTATATTCGCGTTGAAAGGAGACAGAAATTATTTTTTTTAACAACATTTTTCACGGATATTCGTTCCTTTTTCTTCCTCCTCTTCTTCTTCAGAAACGGCTCGCTGTATAGGAGAGACGGTTTCCCTATCTCACGTTAGGTGTACCCCATTACCCGGCTTATATCGTATGCATAGGAGGAACTGAGTGGGGTATTTTTTTATTATTAAATCATGAATTACGGGGATGAAGAGAGCGAGAGAGAGAGAGAGAGAGGGAGAGACATGGGGACCCCTCGAACCGTCCTGCAAGACCAAGAGATACGCTGATAAGAGCGATCTTACGCCCACGCCGAACTCGAGCCTCTGATCTTTCCGAGCGAATTTCCCATACCTTTCCCTTCCTTCCCCATGTTTTTTTCTATTTTATTTATTTATTCAGTCTTTGTTTTCCGATCTCTATAAAGCACGTGGCCCGTTTCATCCACTGCACGGGTTCACCTGCACAAGTCGAACGGGGGTCAAGTGGGCTTCGGTTAAATTGAAACCCTGGCTATACAGCCAGGGGATGAGGACGAGCCGTCGAAATAGCGTCTAATGAAAAGCGCGCACCCCAAGTACTAATATCCAGCTGCACCGCACTAGAATGTTACTATGGGCTGGTTGGTATCTGCGCGCTAATTTCAGAATTGCGCTATGAGCTGTTTCCGTTCGAGTACATATGGCCATGCTAGTTCAAGGCACAATCGATACATCCGGATTACAAATACCCGCTGAAATCGTATTTCCCATAGAAAAGTAACAAAAATTCAACCCCTTTTCGGCGAATGCATGCCAGGATGATCATAGGACAGAAAAATGTGGCCTGCACCGATCTGTAATAAAACAGCGAAGAATTTTCGCTTTTCCTTCCTTCCTTCCTTCCTTCCTTACTTTCCTTATTTTCATCATATTCTCTTCATCCCCTCGGCACCAGGGTATAGAGAGCTGGTAGCAAGGTGCCTCCACCTCCACCTCTACATCTACATCTACATCCACATCTACCCGAACGACAACGACAGGCAATATCATACGCTTTGCTGAATATCGAGACAAATACGTTTTATATTGGCTTCTCGAGTTCGGGGAAGCGTGCATTTCTTCAGGTAGAAGTAATTCGAGCTACTACGTATTCGAGGTTTCGTTCCGTTTCGTTCGAACCCATCTCAGATATACATATCCACATGCACGCATGCAGTACATTGTACATGCAATATGTGGATCATCGTTGTTTTATCCATTTCTAATTATCTGATGGTTTAGCTCATGCACGCTTTCGAAACTAGACCCCACCCCCCCAACCCCCAACCCTCACAGCAGGTGGTAATCGATTTCGTATACGAACGATAGAACGGGATGCGAATTTCTACCACTGCAGCAACAACGACGAATTGACGATACGTCCCACGCAGACGTCACACCGAAGCCTTGCTTGCCTCGCTGCGAAACCACCCTAGACCGGGTGTCATCGCGTCTGTATGGCCCCCAGGGCTCGTAGAAATCGCATGTCGTAGATG
The DNA here is from genome assembly GCA_963992785.1 of Tenthredo livida. Taxonomy (NCBI): domain Eukaryota; kingdom Metazoa; phylum Arthropoda; class Insecta; order Hymenoptera; family Tenthredinidae; genus Tenthredo; species Tenthredo livida. The sequence continues at coordinate 634,843 of OZ023073.1, forward strand.
GGGATGGAATACGACATGCAGAGAAACGAATTACTGGGTCATACTCACGGAGAGGGCATGGGGTTGGTCAGAAAAATTCAATCACTCGATTTTTGTCTGCTCATCCCCGTAGCAGATCACTTCCGGAAGTACGTTTCAACAGAAACTCAAAATATCTGCATAAAATGTCATCAGAACGGTCTGCAAGTTACAAGTCTCGTGAAAGTAGCGATCTTTAAATGCTCGTCACGGCCAAACCATCGACTCTATGAGAATAACTCTGGGCACACTTTTTGCAGAGAATTGAATTTCCCATAAAATGCCATATTCAAAAATTTCCCATCGCGAAACCCGGCCGAGTAATACCGATTTCAAAAAAGGAATCAACGTGTTTCCTGCTTCGTTTCGGAGGTTTTAGCGCTCTCAGCATATCCCGAAGGACTATCACCTGGTGGGAACAGAAGAGACGATGTCGTCCCCCCCCCCCCCCCCCCCCCCACGTGCATAAAAATATATACCATACGTACGAGATAGATAAAGGTTTATTTCAAAGAGCTACACCGACGTGGCTAGATGAGAGGGAGGCAAAACGATGAAGGGTAGGTCATGCTGGTATACGTACATGTATGTACCTACCACATATACATAGATGGGAAATTTTAGAACCGGGTTCAGTGCGCATATAGCACAGTGATACACGAATACACAAAGTACATGTACCTAGCAGTACCTAGGTATACGAGTAGGTAGTACCGCAGCACAGGCTTCCATACCGGATTCCGCGGTTTTCCAGAATGCAATATCGAAGCGAAGAGAGACAACCACCGTACCTCTTTAGCCTAGGGTACTATACCTATGGACCATATAAAACCCAGAGGGAAATTGGAAAACCGTAAATTTTCGACCTACGAAAAATAGGAGCTTTTTTCAATTATCTTCAAAATTTTCGGATTTTTGGGTAAAAATTTTGAAAAGAAAAATTGATTTCTAGACGCACCAGTCGTCCGATTCACTAATTTTCCTTTGTCTGTGCAAATAATTTGGTCCTAGCTGTTTTTTTTTTTTTCTTTATTTCCCTAATTTTTACCTAATCGAACGAATTTATTCGTTCGGTTTTAAATTCATCAGGGTATCAATCTGCTCTAAGTTATGCATGTGTACCGATAATCAGCACTGTTTCGCGAATAGCGAATAGTTTTCGACAACTGCTGAAGCGCATCGGATGATCAGAGTTAACATCCTGTGAAATAATAACGTTTCGATCAATAATTATCGATACGTTCGAGTTAATTTGAGCTTATCCACACGTCACATACTGTAGTAGCAATCACCTATATATATATATGTATATAGGTATACAAGAAAATAAACTACCGGATTTAGCAGCCATACTAAACGACGAGGTCGATCTTTCACAATTGATTTACCGATTATTCCACAACCTCTTACCGATCTTCGGATAATTCGGTCATTCGGATCGCATATCGGTCGTTTCAAATCCTGGATTTTGGATTTTCGATTTCGGATTCGAAAATCCGAAGAATCGATTGGTTCGATTTATGCAAAAAATCGGTAAAGACGAAGATGAGGGAATATTCGCGCGTTGATAGAACGAAAAAAAAACCTCATCATGTCTATCATATTTTAATGAAATCGCTGCCCTTATATTCGAGGGGGTAGAAGGGGGCAGAAGGGGGTAGGGGCAGGTAGGGAAACAATTCCACTGATTCATTCCATCGTATATAGATTGCCACTGTGCTGCAGTACACCTAGCCAGTTCCTTTGACGTGAATAATTCAAAAATTAGTACAGGTATTTCCTAAAGGACGAGGGGGGCAGCGGGGGGGGGGGGGGTATAGGTAGGTAGGTATACGCGTACTACAGTTATACGATACGAGCTATACGCGCGGGGGCATAAGGGTCGCGTTCTCTTCTCTTCGTGGGATGGCTGGGGGGCGGGGGGGGGGGGGGGGGGGGGCTTCCTCTCTAGTCAAGCATATTTTCCATGTTTATTAAATTTCTTTGCCAACCATTTTGCTCGAAATTTCTATATTGCTACCTGCTACTTTCCAACTTTCTCTCTCTCTCTCTCTACTCTCTCTCTCTCTCTCTCTCCCTCTCTCCATGACAACCATGTACGGTAGAGAGTTATAGGTATATGCGTAAAAATGGGAAACTGATTCTTTCTGTTTTACAATTTTACAATTTTACAATACTTTTTTTTTGCCCAACGTTTTGTGCAAAAAAACAAAAAACACAAAAACCGGTCGAAATCGGTTTAGTTATATCGCTTCTGCAGCAGCGATTGGTTACCTATACCTATACATACGTACGTAAGTGTTACGTGTGGGGGGGGGGGGGGGGGGGGGGAAGGGGACACGCGCGCGTATAATATATAGGTACCGTCTATTTTCGCGTAAAGATGCAGACGTATTGAATTAAAACGAGGTTTAAGAAAAAATCAAAAAAAAAAAAAAAAAAAAGATCGTACCGTAGAATCCATATATATATATATATATATATATACGACCGTTTGGGTTTGGGTATGGTAGCGTGCATACGTTGGAGCGAGAGGATAGAGACGAGATGAGAAAAAAATCGAGACGGAGATGGGAGAGAGAGAGAGAGAGATTTTTTTTTTTTTTTATTCACCTCTTTTTTTTATGTGTTTTTTTTTCTTTCTCACTCTCTCTCTCTCTCTCTCTCTCTCTCTCTCTCACTCACTCTTTGTTTCTGGTGGGGGAGTAAAGCGAGCGTAGCCATAAAAATAAAATTTCAATAAATCTTCGCAGGAGAATCCACCAGGTACAATACAGGTATAGCTGGGGAACACTGAGAGGCGGTGGCTCGTTTCCCATTGGATATCCCCAGACTCGTTGGGTTACGCCTACACAGGAAAATACACACACACACACACACACGCGCACACACACCCACACACACACATATATACACACACACATATACATACGAACTACCCCTCTCATCCCCCAGATATAATCCCGTCCTTTTCGCTTCTCTTACAAGCCACCCCATTCCTCCCCCGTTGCCCCCCCCCCCCCCTGGACCCCCCCTCGCAGTAGCTACTCCTCTATATTCTGATATCAACGGCAACACAGCACACTAATTCTTCTCTTCTGTGTGCAGTTTTGACTTTAGGCGGGCGATCGTATGCGTGGGAGAAAAGAGAACGAAAAAAAAGGAAAAAATGATTTTTTTTTTTCTGATCCAAGAAATGAAACGTACGATTTTTCTAACTACCGATTTTTTTTTCTTTTTTTTTTCTTTCGATTCAGGGTTGATTTTTGGCAACCTTAAGCGTAATTTTATTATCGTATATGTCAGAAGCGAAACGATTTTTTTTTTTTCATACCGATCAATTGGGAATTTGAATTCAAAGACTCAAAACTCTGGGGGGAAAATCAAGGATTAGATAGAATATCTCGATTCGATTTTAAAAATTTTTTAAACTAAGAATATCGGAGTTTAGAAAATTCGGGGAGCCGAAAATCGGCAAGGCCTGACCCCCGAAAGTTGAAATTTTCGCATTTGTTCATTTAATGTTTGATAACTCGGTCTGTGTCGGTCGTGTCGAAACGAATGGGGGGTCAAATTGATCGTTTTGAGATGAACTTTTCGGAAACCAAAGTTTGAAAATTCTGTAAATCGCCTTCGAGGTCGTAGTTACCGATCAAATTAGGTAAAACTGTTATTTTTTTTCTGATAAATGAACCGGAATTATCGTTCCTTCAGACTTTTCGAAGGGTTCATACCACACGGTGAACCGTATCGAGTCACATATTCTATCTATCGGTATACCTACTCGAGGTCGGGAACTGGGATTTAATATCCCGCCCATCTCGGCGTGGGTGGTATCCGGAGGTTTGAGGGTCCCGAATGCTGGTGTTGGAAACGTAGCGTAACGCAACGGGGCGAGGCGAGGCGAGACGAGGTGTGGGTCTCCGGGTGGGAGTCGGAGGGCCGATATGGAAGCCGTCGGGCAGTCCGCTGTCTGCCTTCAAAAGGCTCGGGCCGGTTATCGATGAGAGTGAATAATCGTGATCTGAGATTATCGGTAGTAAAAACAACGAGTCCGCGAAGTCGATCGATCTCATCAAAATCAAGATCAAAATCACCGTCGCCCCCCTCGCTGTATAAATTACCGATTCGTCCGCCGTTAAGCCGCCGATTTACCGCCAAGGAGTTTCTTGTTCGGTGTGAAAAGTTCAACCCTCGAAGCTCGACGGCCTGATACCTCGTCCGCACACCGAAGGGTATAAAAGTTGAAATAAAACCAACCCCTAGTTGAAAATATAAACAGTTCGTCGACTTAGAGTTCGATTTATTAAACAGTGTTACAATTGAAGATACCTCGACCAGGATTGTCCAGGAGTTTCGCTCCTGGGGAGGCATGCTCAACAACATATCCACCGGCGGCTCCATACACGGGATCCCCGGTAAATTGAAAAACGAAAAGCAAAAAACAAAAAAGAGAAAAAAAAAAGATTCACATCCCTTCGCCCTCCCAGCACCTCCGTCACATTCCGCGTTCTACGAAACGATCATACCGATTCGAAAAATCGGGAGCTTTCCGATGTGTAAGTAAGGGATGAAGAATTCCACGCGTTCAAATCCCCGATCGCATGCGTTGTTCCGATCATACGCGTGATTTAACGCAACCCTAGGAGATAAATCGGCGACTGGCGATGATGCAGCGCAAGTGAAATTGAAATCGGTACCCGGTTTTTGTCTGTTGCACGCAAACCCACGTGGTGTGTTTTTGTTTGGGGTTTATTCCTTCTAATTCCCACCCCCGGGGGCCGGGACGGTAGCTCGCGGGTCTGATAAGCGTAATTAACTTAACTCACTCAGATTAAATTAGCCGGGAAGTTAAGGAACCGGTAGAGAGTTGCTCGACCTCGAGACTCACTGAGGCCATCTCCGTCGGGCGATAGACACCGTCGGACGCCACTAATCCGTCGACGTAATTGCGTCGGGATAACGTAACGCGATATTCGCGATAAATTTTGCCGATTTCGTTTTTGATCGGTTGCGATCATTCCCGTAGTTTTTCGTTCCTTTTTCGATTTCTGTGTTTCTTTTCTTTCTACTTTTTTACTTTTTTTCTTTTATGGGGATAGCAGAATGCCTCTGTATAGACGCGGTTATGGACACAGAATAGCGTCGGTGAAAGGCACCCATCGCCGTGTCGGTGTCTAATTAGTATTCTTAGACGCTACTTAAACAAGTCTACTGTGAGTTAAACTTTGGTTAGAGTCCTTTTATTTGATTTAAAACTTCTTCACTTCGGGCTTATTCTTCTGGGATACATACCACTATACCTACACCTACACCTACACCTACACATACATACCCTCCGAACACTACCTACCGGGCTGCATCATATCACACCATACACACGCCTAGACCCAAAGTAAACTTGTTGATATGCTGCACTGTGTCGCTTGCTTATTCGGGCTACTACACCAGCTACCATGTGTGAATGGCTTCCATTCCGACGCTTTATCAACTAGAAGCGAGGAAAGATCCTTTCAGTATCACATGTCCTCTTCAGCTTCCGAATTCGCAATTGAACCGATCGAAAGTGCGCCGATTTTTTCGATTCATGCGCTACGAATTGCACGGTTTTCATGATTCAGCATACCTACATGCATACAATGTGCAAATGGCTTTTATTTCGAGCTAGAAGCGAGAAAAAATCCTTTCAGTATCACATGTTCTCTTCGGCTTCCGAATTCGCAATTGAACCGTTCGAAAGTGCGCCGATTTTTTCGATTTATCCGCTACGAATTGCACGGTTTTCATGATTAGGCATACCTACATGCATACAATGTTCAAATGGCTTTCATTTCGAGCTAGAAGCGAGAAAAGATCCTTTCAGTATCGCATGTTCTCTTCGTCTTCCGAATTTGCGATTGAACCGATCGAAAGTGCGCCGATTTCTTCGATCTATGCTACGACATGCATAGTTTCCATCTACATGCATGCAATGTTCAAATGGCTTCTATTTCGAGCTAGAAGAGGAGAGTGATCCTTTCAGTATCGCACATGTCCCCTTCGTCTTCCGAATTTGCGATTAGATCGATCGCCAGTGCGCCGATTTTTCAATATCTGATATTCAATGCACGGTTTGCGGGATTAGGTGTATCAAATGGCTTTCATTCCGTCGCTGCGCTAGCTAGTAGAGAGAAGAGGTCCTTTCAGTATCGCATGTCCTCTTCGTCTTCCGAATTAGCGATCAGATCGACCGAGAATGCGCCGATTTTTTCGACATCAGATCTGCGCTAGGAAGTGCAAGGTCTGTAGGATCGGATATAGGTGAATGTTGGCGGGCAGTAAAGAAGAGTTTCTTTCTTTTTTTCTCTTTGTAACCCGCGGGCAATAAAAATCTGAATAAAACCATCAGGGACAGTAAAAATAAAATAGGAATAAAGAGCTCGAGTTGTAAACTCGGTTTCATTCATTCATGTACGACGGAGGTGGTCCACGCGGTTATTGAGTCGATCCTTCAGCTCCGATCTACGCGGTGGTCTGTCGGGGGGTTCGGACTCCCCTTTGCACCACCTACCCTTTTAGCGTAACTCCGGTAGTCCGGAGAGACGAGATAATACGAAGGAATAGACGAAGAGAAGCGTATATCAAAGCGCGCTTTTTCTACATATTCGTGTCTTCGTTCATACGAGGGGAAAATTTACGGTTAATTATGCAACGCGATGTGGCCGTAGGTATGATGTGCAATTCACATTACGAGACGCTGAACGAGGATCTTCTTCTGGTTGTCAAAATAACTGCATGCATGGGTACATATATGCATGTATATGTGCATATGCTTGCGGTCAGTATCTGCAGGGATAAGGATGTGCAGGTATCGGTGTAGATGTGCGCGGACTGCCTTGGGTGTACCGATAATGTGAGGTAGTGTGTATTTGTTCGCCTAGAAGCGCAGAGGCCGGTGACGATTCTAACACCTTGATGCTAAGTGACCAACCGGGGTCCGCGTACCGCTCCGCGAACGACTCCGCGCGTTCCTCGTCTTCTTCTTCGACTTCGACTTCGAATTCGACTTCTTCTTATGCCGAGGCTTGGAGGATCATCAGCTACCTACTGCTCCTATACAAATTTAAACTGCTGCAGCAACCACCGTGCGCGGGGTTGAAAAAAAAAGTGGAAATTGAAGAGGAGATGAGAATTTATGACGGATCCTTGTGTTTCCCGCTCCCGAATCCTTCGATCGGTTTTTTCTTCCCAAACGATTGATGCAAGTCTTGCATACAGACACCCTTGACTTGTTGTATAATTGCAGGAAATTCGGGGTCGATTGGCCAAGGCGACGACAAACCGGCGAAGCAGAAACGACATCGGACGCGGTTTACACCCGCCCAGCTCAACGAGCTGGAAAGGTGCTTCAGCAAAACTCACTATCCTGATATATTTATGAGGGAAGAAATCGCGATGAGAATCGGACTGACGGAGAGCCGCGTTCAAGTGAGTATATGGAGTATATTTCATACCCTGATTGCATGCAAGCTGTGCTTGCGGATTATTTTGCAGCTTTCGAAGAGCGCGGACTTGGCCGGAAGTCTCGTAGTCGTCTAGAAATCAAAAAACGAATTAATATATTCGTTTAGTTTTTCTAAAATTCGTCCAAAAACGGTATGAAAGTCGTCTTGGAGTCTCAAGTAGCCTTCAAGTCGTCTAGAAGAAGTCTAAAAGCCATCTTGAAGTCGAAAGTCTTCTACAAATCGTCTCGTAGTCGTTGAAAAAAAAAGAAACAAATCAAAAACCGGATAAATATCTCCGTTATTTTTTTTCTTCATCTTTTCCAGTTTTTCTATCTGATGTGAAAAAAAAGTGTGAAAAGATTACCGCCGGTTTGACACACGATTGATAATTATTTAAGATTTTATCGCAGCTTAGAAATCGCGCGGATTTATCGCACCGATGAAAAATCGTTTTTCGTACGGTCGCGCGTATGGGTCCCGCATCGGCGATCTAAACTTCGTCAAATTTTCGACGGAATATTATACGCCGATTTTATTTCGGGTTTGCGAACCGCGACGATATTAGGGATGAATTTTATTCTTGTGTGATAGAAATTTCACATTTTAGAAACACACAAATCTCCATGAGATGTAAAATAATTTCTGAATTATTCATCTCCGAAAATTTTATTTCTCTGTATCATCGAAGACGTGCGCGATCTAAGCTATAGCCAATTATTTAGCCAATTTTATTCCGAGGTCAGCGCAATGGGTAGCTAGGAAGCTGATTAAGTCTGAAACGTAGTAGAAGTTGTTTGAGAATCAATTGCGGCAGGCCTAATGTGGCTTTTTGGATTAAAGTGATACGGCGAAACTTGCCGAGTTGCTAAGCCCCCGACTCTACGGGGGTTAAATTTTCCGAGCCAGTGCAGGCAGCACTGCGGTTGTTCCTATGGCTGTGGCTCTCCCATACATAGGTACATACCTTGTTTAATCAAAAAAAACAAAGAAAATCCAAAATTTCATTTATTTTATTGGAATTTTTTTGAACTCCCGATTTTCTGGTTGAAAAATTCATCGGCTATGGCCATATGTGTGTGTAGAATTTCGCGGGGTGAAATAAACCACCCTTTCGCAAAAACGAAATATTCTCCGAATACCATATATATGTGTATGTATAGAAGCGTCGGGATTAATCCTCTGTGTATATCGCAGGGTAGGTTTTTGTACATACCTAAGTGTTTTTTTTTTTTGTTCTTTTTTTCCTTTTTTTGCCTCAGGAGAGTAAAATTCGAGAAAATTGAATACCGCATCGGGATATGAGAAGGTAGTGAGTGAGTGAGTGTGTGTGCATCGAGTATGAAATGCGTGAAAAAAAAACGAAAAAAAAAAAAAAAAAACTTGACCCCGGTATATACGTACGTACGTACGCGTTATAATATTTTGAGGGCCCGTATCACGTCGGGAAAAACGTTCGGCTAATAGAATATCATGAAAATTTTATACCCTTCTCCCGAGCTTTTCACGCTCTCTCATAGGTAGGGTACGTTATATAAGGTACGTCAGTCAACCAACGCGTACCTATATAAAATCTGACGTAGTCTGCATATCAAATGACTATGAACAGAAAAAAAAGAAAAAAAGAAGAATGAGAATGAAAATGAAAAAGAAATAGGATAACAATTTCGCAGAGATCGACGTGAGAACGATCATAGTTTCATTTTTTTAACAAAGAAGAAATTAGGTCCCCACTGTTTTTTTTTTTTTAATATATTTTCAACGAAACGAAACGAAATTCAATACATATGGGGTATTCCACGTGAACCGGATCGGTTTTTGGCCGGAGGATGCAGATTCCTTGTTACTACATGAGATGTCCCCAATAGTCACAGAGCATGAAGCCAATTGGTTCAATTTATATCGCTGTCATAATTATACCAAAAATTTAATCGCTACATTTTCGACTCCACTTATCTCAGCCATGCATGAACAAAATCATAACTTCCCACGGTGCATTCTACGCGCGTAAATGAGCTCTTTCGAAATCTGTAGCACTTGAATTATTTTTGAAATTCTTAAACGTGTCAAACTTTGGAAATATGCGATTTCCTTGTTCTTCTACTCGAAGGGTCTAACCAAACGCCCTGAAATTTTCACCGAAATTACTTCGAGGTGGCGCTAAGAAGTGATCAAAATTTCAGCCTCCCGTTTTTCTTCTTTTTTTTTTCCAAAAATCGGCGAAGCATGGAAAACTTGGGAAAAATGTGTTTCCATTTTTTTTCTACTCGAAGGGTCTAATGGATTGCCCTGAAATTTTCAACGAAATTACTTCGAAGTGCCACGAAGAAGTGATCAAATTTCCTTTTTTTTTTTGCCAAAAACCGATCCGGTTCACGTGGAATACCCCATATATTGTAATTGAAAGAAGAATTTTTTCATCGCGTGTTTTAGTTTTTCATTATTTTCTATTTTATTTTTTCTACATAGAAAATTCCTACCTGTAAATAGACATTGTAGTATATACTATGTATTTATGTATGTATCTATGTACTAGGGATAGGTAGGTATAGAGGATAAACATGGCTATCTGTTATGTATATACGTATATATCTGTGTATATTTGTATATATGTATATATGTATATATGTACAGCGAAAAGGTAGATAGGCATTGAGGTCGTCGTTTTCCGCGCAGTTTCCAAGGTAACGTGTACCTGAAACACGCCGAGGGTTATACCGTCCAATCGGTGTTCAGGAAAAGGCGCCGGCGCCGAAACCGTCGCGACGCTATCGAGCGCCGCTATCAAAGACTCCGGCTTGCGCGGTGCTTTTCCATGGCCGCGTTACCAGCTACTACGAACATACTCTCTCGTACTACCAAAACCAGATATACCTACCCCAAAATATATTCATACATTTTTTTTCCTTCAAATTTTCATCAAGTTTTCCATAAGTTGAAAAAAAAAAACCAAAAAATTATCAAAAACTATCAAGAACCAAAATTAGGAGTCAAACAATATCGAAGATTCGTTGAAACCGTAATGAGGAGAAACGAAGAGCTAGGACGAAGAAGAAGAATAAAAAAAAAAAAGGGTTGCATAGAGTGCAGCAGTACACCCATCTAGGTGTACACAGAAAATGCATTATCGGTATAGCGTACCGCCTTGCGCGTATTAAATAATTCATATGCACGTATGCACTAGACATACACATACGTGGAAAATCGAGAAATAGCCTTATGCAGGATGATTAGACGTATGAAAGCTGTTTATGATATGAACTGAATAAGCGATATGAAAAATCGGACGATTTTACGAAAAGAGGAGAAAGAAGAAAAAAATTTGCATATTATTGAAGCGAAATGTCGATACCGCGATGTAATAATAATCGCGTCTGTGATGCGGAAATGGTATAATAGTTATTTAAATTCGAGTACGCGATAAACCGATAATACCGAAATTTCTATACAATCGGTAGTTTGGCGGGGCTTCTAATCGCTATAGAGTGTTAATTAATGGGTAAGTGCAGAGAATAGAAAAGGGTAGTGGATACGAGAGAGACAGAGGGAGGGAGAGATGGGGGAAAAAGGACGAGGATATTATGCGGTATAGGCCAATTTCTGTGGCTAGTCGTTTTCCGCGGTATATGTATACCGATCATACATACGCCCGATTTAATTGCGAATGAAGAAGGAGGAGAGCAAGAAAGGTATAGGTGCAGAAGGTGGAGGAAGGTGGAAGGGCGTAAAGGGTCGATTAAAACCGCGATCGTGTATGGCGAATAGCTACCCGACGCCGAACAGTTAACTGTTAACTGTTAACAGTTAACGAAACGACGCCAGTTAACATTCGGTTAAGTTAACTACCGGTTAAGTTAAGTTAAGTGCCCGAGGGCAGGCAGGCAGGCAGGTAACTGCTCCACATCTCGTTTCTAGTTCCCGTTGCGATGTACCCTATATGAGGGTGAATAGTCGGATTCCAAATACCCGGAATCGGTTTCAGACGATTCAGAATCTGCCTGATAAGTTCGGGGCGTTAAGAGAGACCCGCGAGAGGCCAGAAGATCGGGACATTTCGGTCGATCTATCGGGATGAGGGGGCGAAAGATGGTTTGCGATTTCGTTAAAGAACATTGATCGGTAAATCCGGGGTCATTGATGATCGCCATGATTCCGAAACTCCGATTTCCGAAAAGTCCATATCGAAACGATCAATTACACCCCTTGTTAGCTTAGATACGATCGATACAGCCCGAGTTATTGAACGCTGAATGAACACATGCGTGAATTTCAAAACTGCAGGTTTGGCCTTGCCGATTTTTAGCTTTCTTCGTTTGAAAGTTTTCGAAATCGCACTGTGCGGGGATAATTATTCTAGAAATTCGAAATCTGGTGGGAATTCTACGAGAGATCGGTACGTTCTCGTTGCAGAAAGTTCATCTAAATCAGAACGAAGAACGGAGATGAGTCCTGCACCGCCCGCAGATGCCTCATTCCCTGAAATACGTGTGTGCGTTATACCCAGTAAGTCACTTGTGCAGTCCCAAGGGTTTTCGCAATGACGCCATTCCCCTGTATCCCGTGGGATGCCATTGAGAGCAATAGTTTGTAGTATAGCTTGCTAGGTATAAAGAGAGAGAGAGAAAGAGAGTCAGTCAGTCAGTCAGTCAGTCAGTCAATGAGTTTCGAGTATATGAAAGAGAGAGAAGAAGAACTCCCCGCAGGACATATGCGCTATCCTGGCAAAGGGAAGAAAAGGGAATAGGTGTGATTGCAGCACCATGTTCATGAAGCGTTCGAAAGGTCCTCCGATCATTTTTTCGCGCCTTTTCTTTCCGAACCTTCGATGTTGCGCGAAGAAGTAGTGTGTATGCATACAGTGATCGTGCAGGAGGTAGGTGCGAGGTGTTCGGTTCTCGTTTTAAGAGAGGGTGAATTTTAATGCGGTATAAATATACATAGGGCATGATATTAGCCCTTACGTGTCGTCGGACGAACTATATATGACACCTACGGACCGGAGGTTTTCCTGGGTTGTAAGAGGGGGGGGGATGGGGGGCTGGGGGGTAACGGTGCAGGCTCAATGGACAAACTGTGTTGCCACAGAATCCCGGGGGAATTGGATCATCCGGAGCCCATTCCCCCTTCCCTGTATATTCCCATCTCTTTTCTCCCCCATTCCACCACCCTCGCGCATCATTTTATAAATCACGACGTATTAATGGGCTGTAGATGCCCATACCCCTGCACTGCTGCACCATGGCATGTGCAGGGTATATTATGAGGGTATTGGGAAAAGAAGAAAAAAGAAATAAAATAAGGTCATCAGTTAATTAATCATCGATCAGATGATCAAACCGACGAATAAAATTTCGTTCTTCGTTCTATTTTCGTAAAAAAACAAAATATAGACACGTTGAGCTTGAATTCTTGTTTAAGGGGTAGTTGGCACTAATTTGACGACGGAATAGCGTATAAACTCCGAGATATTGCGCGATCGTAAAGATAATAATAAAGCGGATCAATTGCCCAACAATAATTTTTCAACCCCTACAAGAACGCGTTTATTCAATTCGCCGATGGATAAATTGTAACGAGAGAAAATCATAAGCCTTTCGATAATTTTTGCACGCATAAAAAATACGAAAGTCAGGAAGTGAGTTTAAGGGATGAAAATGAAATGGAACGAACCGCGCCTAAATATTCCACCCCTTGCAGTAATGGTGGAAAATCTATAGAATTTATATACTAAAAATTAAGAGATACCCTTTTCGCAATTATACGATTTTTTTTTTATTTCTTTTATTTCAAGGGTGAAACGCGCGAAACGAATGAAAAATCGTGATACTATATTTTATTATACCTATACGCGCGGGCTTCTAGGATAAATTTAATTTAGACAGCTATTTATCCTCCCTTATCTCAGCTCGACCCTGCGCCGTACGTTGCGTTGCTCACACCAGCCACCATGGACGACCCAGGGGTCCCCGGGGGTAGTCTGGGTAATGCGTCTCAACCCCCTTCATCCCTACACTCTCCCGACTTTGGTATAGTTCTTCGAAGATCTGTCTGCCACGCCGTCATCAATCAGCCCCCCCCACCCCCACCCCACCCCCCTCTCGGCGCGAGTTTCGTTTCGTTTGTTTATACCGTGCGAACTTCACGCGCGCTTATTTTCGCAACCCCTTTTCTTACTGCTTATAGTAAAAATGGGGATGATGATGCCGGAAAATGAAAATAAAATGCAAAAAAAACCAAAAAAACGCTATTGTTTTCTTTTCTCTCTCTCTCTCTCTGTTCTCTTTCCACGAAAATTCAGCTAGGAGTGGCGTCTGACGTCATGAATTTTAGCCCGTTTTTTTCTCTCAACAAATCCTTAAACAAAACAGTCAAAGAATTCCCGTCTTCCGGGTCCCTCTAGGTGTTATACTGGTGTGTGTGTGCGTGTGTGTGTGTTCCCGCGCGCGGATATACCCATATAGCTCGTATATCTCCCGCGGGTCCCGAGCCCCAGATCCTCCGCTTGCGTTGATGGCTCGCTCAATTTATATCAACGCTGGCTGAACCTCCTTTACGAGTTCCTATCCCTCCCGCAGTTTTCCGGCACCCCAACGGCTCTGGTATAGGTAGAGTAGTATAACCGCGCGCGTCTGCGAACTTATCCCGCGCGTCATGGCCATCGCCTATGGCTATGTTATCGGTGCAGCGATAAAATAAAGGTGAAGGAAATGGTTTGATAAAAGTTAAGAAGAATAAGAAAAAGAAAAACAAACAAACAAACAAAAATAATGAGTCGTCGTGACTGTATAGAGAAATCTCGGTAGTACTCCAGGTGTGCGAGGCCACCTTTCCGCCGTCCGCCAGCTCCAACGCTGCGCTGCATGGGCAGATGGCAAAATCGACGCGTGCGCCAGCCTAATCGCTGGATGATTGATCAATTTTTAAAAAGCAATATTCTTAATTGACTAGATAGGGGTAGGTGAGGCGAGGAGAAGGTGCGGGGGAGATCTTAGTCTACGAACAGCCAGGGGGGCCCCCCTAACTCGATCGTTAGTCATCGAAAGGTGCAGGTATAGCCTGCAAAGGTGAAGGTATAGCATAGCCTCTCTCTTACCAAGAGAATGGTTATACCGCCGCTCTATACCCTACGCCCGAATCGATACACACCCGGTAACTCGGTCTCGTCGAGCAGGCCTAGGCGTGCCTCTCGTAGCCGGCTCACCTGGGACTCACGAACTGCTGTGATTTAACCGGAAGCATCGAGGATGGAGGAAACGACGAGCAAAAAAGAGAAAAAAAAAAATGGAAAAAAGAAACCAAAACGATCATATGCCTTCAGCCCTGATAATGCGAGAGGGGAGTGTTGCTCTCGCGATAAATTGAGCATTGAACAACTCTACTTATCCGCCTCTTTTCCTTCCATTATCCGTTTGTTCACCATGCGGCTAACACCCTTCTCTTTATCTTCATCCCTCTATCTCTCTTTCTCTCTCTATTTGCGTGTGTGCAAGATCGTTGGTGCCTTTTAGCCGGTGTTCACCCGTGAAATCAGTGCAACCACTGGCACCCACCCTTGTGCAAATTTGCGGCTATATCGTAGGGGTGGCGATGCGGAGGGATCGCATAGCATAGCATGACACGCATGTGTGTACATTGTGCACACATGGACGCGATTAGGAATATCAGGATTTCGATGATCGAATAAATTCTTATCCCTATTTGTTTTATCTTCTATTCATTTTCACCCTTGTACCGGATGTGTGACGGTTTCAACGGATATACAACCCCGCGGATTCCTCGCCGCAGGCACATACATCCAATTAACCAAACGTAATCCTACGGCCTTCCTAGGCTGCTACCTACCTACCTACCTTCGCGAGGTATAATGCACTAATTTACGACTTTATATACCCACCTACGTCCAGCTAGGGGTATATACTGTATCAGTACGTGTCTGTTCTATTCCATCCCCCATATGTATATATCTGGTCCCAAGCCCACCGCTCCGCAGATATTCTGCATTCATTTATATATATATATGTGCTTGTGTGCTTGTGTGTGTATGTATGTTGTATATGGTTACAAATTTCCACCCCTCCATCGTCTCCACACATACATAGCTTGTTGTGATTACTTGCATCGCGCAATACAGGTCACCGAGCCGCGGGGGTGTGTTTCTCTGTTCGCTCGTCTATGGGGGCAGGTAGGGTATGGGGTTCTCCGAGACCGCAGACAGCTTTGCATGCGATATCAATAAATCAAATGCCGCGCAACCGAGCGGCTTTTAGGGGTTGACTATACGGCTAGATGGCTCACTGCTCAGGGTGGACGAGGGTGTGTACAGGGTGCAAAATGAACCTCGATATATGCATATGGATATTACACTTATTTTCCATACATTTTCGCCCATTCGGAGGATTAGAACCGTGAAACGAACAACTGACCCCCCATCCCCCATCTAATTTCCTCCTTTTCGTATTCACCAGGTGTGGTTCCAGAACCGTAGAGCAAAGTGGAAAAAACGTAAGAAGACAACAAACGTGTTCCGGTCACCAGGAGCCCTGCTACCATCCCACGGACTTCCACCTTTTGGTTCTATGAGCTCGGCTGCGGAACTTTGCGGGGCAGGGATGTTCCACGCGCAAACGGATCGATGGGGAGTGGGTCCAGGTCAGTGAGCAATGAAATTACACCGCCGGCTCTGAAACCTCGATTTCGATTGAAAAATTCCGACTAAATTCTCATCCCCTAATTATTTCCATTTCTTTTTTCCATTTCACACATGCATCGACATGCAGCACTTGGTCAACTCGGACAAGGCGGTATGGGCATGGGAGGTTTCACCCAAAGTCTTGGCCAGCTTAGTCAGCAGGGAGGTGGTGGTCTCGGGTCAACCCTGAGTCTGAGCAATGCTGGTCTACCGATTAGCAGTCCGTCCCAAACCGTCTACCAAGCTAGTTACGGTTTGAATTCCTTGGGTGAGTTTGCCATTATCGTATTCTACCTACAGTGCAGACTTTTTTTTTTTTTTTCGCAAAGTCAAATTTCGCACCGACGACCATACCCACGTTTTTTCTCCTCTTCTTCTTCACGTCGTTCATTTTTCGTCTGACTCTTTCCATTCTCGGAGGGCTCAGGTATTATTTCAAGATTCTCGATCTCTTTAGAGATATTCTTTCGTCGAGTTTGGGATGAAAAGGGAAGAAAAAAAAAATGAAAAAATGGTAACTGCAGGCGAGTGTAGAGTCGAAACTCTCGGATATATTGTTGATAAAAGAAGGGTAGGGATGGATGTGTGTATGTATGTATATGTATGGTTGCACCGTGTCCGAGGCGTAATGGTAAGCACACAGAGTCGAAGAGACCTCGCACCTAGGTGTGATCGCCTTGAGGTCTTACTGTGCAAACATATAAATACGAAACACGAACCGAACCGAACCGAACCACAACTCCTTTACGTTTTCTGTCTCAAATTCTTGAACTCTCCAATTCTCGAATCACCTCATGGCTATAATATGTGCACGACGCCGCACGTCGAGAGAGAGACCCGTGTCCGTTTCTATACATTGTGTATATAATATCTAATATCTCGATAAGACATGTGTGTGTAAAAATGCTGTTGGAAAAAAAAAAAAAAAAAAAAAAAATAGAAAACCGCCAAATTGGTCAAAATGACCCATATATATTATATACATACACAACGGTGCAGCATATATAACACAACTTTACGCACGGAAAGTAGCCATACGCGTTATACCAATTACCATACATTATCGCCTGATCACTGCGTGTATGTTAGAACGCGCGCAACTTGTTTGCAATCGTAACTTTAAGAATAATAATAACAATAATAATAATGAGAAGAAATAATTTTTACTCTTTTTCAAACGTTCTATATATGATATTTATACGATATACTATCGGGTCCCACCCATTTTAGACATTTCAAGAAACTCACCCTGTATAAACTAGATTCCGAATTGATCGAGAGAATATCGATTATATACATGAAAAAAAATTGAAAAAAAAAAAAAAATTGTACACTATGTAACGTATAAGTGGTATTGCACCCGCTTTTACGCACGTAAGTGTATAGTAGCCGAGGGCAGCAGCAGTTCGTCTCGCTCGGTATAATTCGATGGGTAAACAGTTTTTAGAGCGTATCTTATTTTTCGTTTTTCAACGATGATTAGCACTATACGTACTCGGTGAGGTGAGATGAGATGAGGTGAGGTGAGGTAAGTAAAGGTAAAGGAAAGAAAATATTCCGAGGCGTATACATATATATATATATTGTATACACGGTCACGCTCGTCGCGGGTTATACAGAGAATACATACTGTACACTGTACAGGCAAGGTAGTGCTTATGCTACACCTTAATACATCTTACGCAGCTACTACTCCCGCGACCGGTCCGATTGTATCAACTGACTACTCTCTACCGATGCAAACAAGACTCTATGAGGTGTGAATTAAGACATTTCAAAGTGACCGGTAAGATATGAGTATACACACACCGATATACCCATAGTAACAGGGGAGTTATAAAACCGAGCGGCGGCGAACGTAACGCGTTCAAAAAATTTACTCCTTTTTTTTCTAACAGGCTTGCACATACTCAAAATCGCTTTCAAATCATTCGAAAACAATTTCCTAATTTTTTTTAGATTTTTATCGCAACTTTAACGCCTGCCAACGTAAGGGTGGGTTTTCTACACTCAAAATACACTCGTTTTGGGTATATACCGTGCGTTTTCGTGAACGAAACGCACAGGCCTACCTACTGCAGCATCTGACGAAAATGTAATCCTCGTCGGTTTTAGCAGGTTTCTTTAGATTCTACGTTTTGGTTTTAGGAATATTATGAGTATATAGGGAAAATAAAAGGCTACGGGTGGGTATATAGCGGTATAGAAACCCTCGAGGATCATAAACACCTTGTGGGGGCGATCGGCCCACCGGCGTTGCACAAAGCTACATCCCAGCTCCTGTGGATCCCTAGACCGTGAAACGAACGATCATTTTATGATCCTTTATTTCGGTAGCGGTGTACCTAACTAAAATATACCGAGATATATCCTGCAGGAGTGGTAAACGATTGAGGGAATAAAGATGGAAAGGACCTATACGTCTTATAACTCTATACACACACACACACGTACAGGGAACTTACACGAGTTCTATCTTTACAGTGAAAAGAAAAAAAATTCTCAAAGATGAGAATCGAAAACTTGAAATTGCGCAAAACTATTTTCGAAAATCTATCTTCAAGGGTTGAAGTGAACAAATGAACAATGAACAAATCTTTCGTCCTCCTATGCAGCTTTTGGGCCCTAGGGTGAAAAGAGATCTGAGATTTCGTATTTTCTTTAATTTCGAAGAAAAAGAAAGCAAAAAAAATTAAAAAAAAAACAGGTTTCTTGTATATCAGTTTCGAAATTGATTTTCTAGGCGGTGTCCACGTCTCGGCGTCGCGAGGTTCACCACCGGGAGGTTCGGCCGTTGTAGGTGTCCAGCCGGGTAGTTTGGGTCCGGGTTTGAACTGCGGTCAAGGTTCACCGGGGGCAGCTTCCGGCGGTGGTCTATCATGCGTCGGTACAGACGGAAGTGGCGAGGCCACCGACTGGCGGGGTGCTCACAGCATCGCGGCGTTACGACGTCGGGCTTCCGACGCCTCCCAGCAACAGTACAGCCCACAGCCTCCGCCGCCTGGACCACCTCAGTACGCAAACGAGATCCAGTACAGTTCGGTATACTAGGAAAATTCCCCGCAGCTCGCCATCATGTTTTTTTAATCTCTTTTTTTCTTTTCTTTTTACTTCATTTTTCTTTTTTCTATTCTCTTCATCTCATATAGTTATACCCCATACCTAATAGAAAATCGAAACTACATGTTATAGAAAAAAATAAAATAATAATAATAATGAAAAACACACACACACACACACACACACACACTTCATATCACAAGATATTCGTGCGCGAAACCATTTTCTTATTTTCTTATTTTCTTGAAATTTTTATCATTTCTCTTTCTTCATTTTTGCTTTTTTCTTTTTTCTTTTTTCTTCGCACAACGGGTAAACGTAGTATACGAAGTTGCCGAACTATATAATATAATATATATAAGAACGGAATCAGGCATTGTAAATAGAGTCAAGAATATATAATAATAATAATAATTATGTATAAGGATAAATTATCTTTAAAATCGTACAATACACATAATAGGCCCCCGTATATACATATATATAGGTATAGGTATGTATAACATATACCTTTATATATAATATATAATATATGTACTACACCTGTACGTGTGTAATAATAATAATAATAATAATGATAATAATCTGTAAAGAAAAAGATTGTTCATCATTGTAATTTCGAGATGAAAAGAAGAACAAAAAACGATGGTGAGGAAATAAAGAGAAAGATCGGTGGAAGTAAGAAAGAAAGAAAGAAAAAGGGGAAAAAATTGATAAACCACGTGTTTACGCGATTAAGTTAATTAACGATAAGTTCAAAGATTGATCTACAATATATACCGGGAGTATTCGTCGAAACGTTTCATAGAACGCCTGCATACAGGCAACTCAGATATCGAGGCTTAGGATTTGTTCCCGCGGAGCCAATGGCCACGCAATATGGTCAAAATAAGAATTTAATCGGCCGACTTTTGAGTTACCTGTATGCAGGCGTTTTCACTTTCGCATAGAGCGTTTCAACGAATACTCTCGGTATATGGGATATTCTCGTTTATATCTGGGACATTTTTCTGTGGGTTTAGTCCAATAATCGAAAATCGGATTTTACGGATTTAAAACGAGAATATATCCTATATAATATATGCATCAATCCGAATATTGTTATTATTATTAAAATAATAATGACAATGTAATAAATAAAGATATAATATTATAGTAACTATAAGAATGTTTCATCGTTGTCATATATATATATATATATATACTTATATACATATATATATATATATATATATATATATATAAAAATATCAGCTGGCTATAATTATATAATAATATTTAGTAATTTTTGTAAATAAATATTGATTGAATAATTAAATAATAATAATAATAATATGCGTTAAACACGTCAGGGGTAAGTATTATAATATATTATATTGTATATATATATTATATACAACGTATAAATATAATTCATAAGCAACAATAATATTAATAATAATAATAATGATAGTATCAATAATTATTATTAATTAAAAATGGTATAAAAGAAGAAACGAAAAAGTAAAAAAATAAATAAAAGTAATTTAAACCAACAACAACTATAAGAATCATTGAATGATAAAATAAATAAACGGTCGATCATTTATTATCTAATATTTATGTATATACAGGGTGAGTTTTTTTATTTTTCTGGTATCGCATGAGGGAGGAGCTTATCACACACGTTGCAGTCAAATTAACTGATGATTTTAAGAAGTGTGCATACAGAAAGGGGTGGAGCGTTTTCGATTATAAGCCCCTCCCTCGTGCGATATCAGAGGAAACTCGCCCTGTATAATGTATATGGATCGTAGATACGACGTACGAGTATACTTTGATATTGTGATATTTTCGGGTACGTCGGATTATATTTTACTAATCGGTACCCACCGTACGAATATATTGCAGAATATGAGAAGAAAAAGAAGAAGAAGAAGAGGAAAAAAAAACCGCGTAATGTTAATAAATAATAATTATAATATTAATAATAAATAAATATTAATATGTAAGTTAAATTTAATCCGTTTATCATTAATAATAATAATATAGATATTATTATAATAATTATGATTAGCGATAACGTTGATATAATGTAGTTATTAATTAAATATTAGGATATTTTAGGTATAGTATTATAATAATATATATAATATATTATATATTATATATTATCTATATTATATCGATGTAATAAACTACCAACGCGTATACGATTTTTAATGTACAAAATATTATATTATATACTATATATGTATATGTATATATATAATATATATTATATACCGTAATACATGACTACGCGTGTACGGGGCTAGATCAGACATTATGAAATTCACTCGCCGGGTATCGTGTAGCTTGGTGAAAACCGAGACGATTTTATCCCAACCAAAACTCCGTGGGTCTCATAGTTTTCAAATTAGAGCGAGTTAGAGTTCTGACCAATATCGAGGCGCGGTTAATTGCCGCCTATTGGCTGGCGTCGGCGAAACCGTTACAAAACTTGGCGAGGCTTTAGTTCGAAAACTAGTAGACACTCGAAATTTTCGATTCGACAATATCGTCGCGGTTTTTGACGTAGAATCCAACCGTAATAAAAGTATAATCGTAACGCAATCCGGACGCTTATTATTTACAAATTATACTTATATCTATATATATGTACTTACGTGTATTTTATGTACACGTATTACGTGTACATAGGATAAATACGTCACATGCGTAACAGATGTTGGAGAGAAGAGAAAAATAAAAAAAATAAAAAGAAAAAAAATTTCAGGTACTATAAAAATTCGATTAAGATTCAATAAACTAGACAAGGAGAAAAGATTTAAAATGAAATAACGAGGACTTCCAAAAGTCAAAAAATCTGACGTTATGCTTTATTCCATTCAATCTAAAGAAGATTGGAATTCGTTTCGTTTCATTTTTTGGAATCGCTACAAGATTACGATACAAGATTTTTTGTTCAAATTTTTGAAAGTATGGATCGGTACTGTTAATTATTTTGACTTTTCGGAAGCCCCCATCTCGTTATATTGATTTTCGAAATATCATCGAAAATTTTGAAATTCAAGAATACGAAAATTCAAAAAAAAAATTAATTTTCCAAAAAAATATGATTTTGTCGATCGTGAGCTTCGCGTACTACGACGTAGGCATTATAATAGGTGATGTGAAGTGACTATTCGGTATTAGATTTTAAGGTAAAATTTAAAAAAATGAACAAAAAATAAGAAAAACAAAAAAAAAAGAAGAAAATGAGAAAAAAAGAGAGAAAAAAACCCAAGAAAGGTGCAGATCGATAATGAGAAGACGAAGGAGAAGAATAATAATAATTAAAAAATAAAAAAAAACTATATATTAAATTAATGGACAGACAGAGTGTGGCGCTGCTGCGGCAAATGGATATCTGGAAATTTTAAGTTTACAATCGTTGTATAGTTGTGTATAGTCAACTGAGTGTGTATAAAAAATAAATCATTATCAAAATATATATATAATACCCGTGTGCGTGACCATTAATGTAATTATATTATATTATACCGTGAGGTTTCGTGGAAAGCGCTCGGTCTGAGCGCGCAGGCGCTGATTTATTCAACCTCACCTCACGGTATATATATAGGGGAGCATGGGGCAAAATGTACCGCTGAAAAAAGAAAAAAAAACCTATTGACCATGAAAAAACTGGAGTATGAATATGAACTTTTTTTCCCCAAGGGGTTCATTTTGCCCCGCGGTTCATTTTGCCCCGCTGGTCCATTTCGCCCCTTCCTCCCTTATATATGTATAGTATAGGAGCCCCTCCGCATTCCCTTCGACCCGATAAATTTTTTTTGGACGAGATAAATTGAAAATAAAAAAATAAAAAAAAGGAGATGTTTTAAGATAGTAGTCTACGGCTGTGCGTGTGATAAGTACACCCAGACGTATGAATATATTATACTATATGTATATATCTGCCTATAGGTATGTATAACGTATAACAAATTGGCAAATATTAGTTTTGGCATCCGGGCCGTGCAAGGATCAATTTATTTTTAAATCTGATCTAAAAAAACTTTCGCGCCGTTTCGCGAAGCGTTAATCAAAAGGACAAATAATAAGTTTACTTATAACATATGTAGTAGACCCATATGACGTTGCGCGTTATATTCGCAGTTATATCGGTTTATGTTGCTATGTATTCAGTCCGAAGACGAGATTGG
The DNA here is from genome assembly GCA_963992785.1 of Tenthredo livida. Lineage (NCBI taxonomy): Eukaryota > Metazoa > Arthropoda > Insecta > Hymenoptera > Tenthredinidae > Tenthredo > Tenthredo livida. The sequence goes on from OZ023073.1 coordinate 658,278, forward strand.
AGAAAAAAAACGAAAAAAAAACGAAAAGAAAAAAAAACTGAACTATATATCCAAAACGGTAATATATTTTATTATTATACGATATTTTAATTTTTTTCTGTTTTTTGTTCCTTTTTCACACCATATTATAGTTTGTAATAATTTCTATAATTATATCGCATGGAGTATACTATATATAGTATATCATATATATAATATATATGATATAAACACCAAAAACCGTTTTATTGAAAATATACAATATTTTTCATAGTTATTATTATTATTATTATTTATTATTATATGTATTAGAATGTATGGGGGTATGTATAATATGTATAGTGTAGTATACACGTATATTATATGTATTAGACGTTTATGGCTTATTTATTTTATTTTCATTTTCATTTTATTTTCCTTTAACTTTTATTTTTTAATTTTTTATTATATTATTATTATCATAGATATTATAATATTCAGTTCGGATTGTATATATAGTATATAGTATATAATATATAGATATATAATATATAGGTATATGAGACCATACGTCGTTTTCATCAAAAGCAGTAAAATATAAATACCTACACACGACGATTATTATATAGTATATTACCATGTATACAGCTGGATATTGGACCGCATTTATTTTGAATTTTGGATTTACTATCGAACGGTTCCTAATATCCCCCTCCCTGCCCCGCGACCCTTCCTTAGATACAAAAAAAATAATAATAATAGTGGATCAAGGAAGCAAAAGGGAAAAAACAAAAAAAATTCTGACCGAATCACCTATACATTATATTATACTGTTCGAGAGTAAACATGCTCTTTGATTATTATTATTATTATTATTATTATAATTATTATTATCATTAACTATTATAGATTATATTAAGTTATACAATTTTTGAATAAATTAATAATGTTATAATATATCTATATATGTATGGTATATTAGGAAGGAGGTATATATAGGCCGAGTTTGAATATACATATACAGGTAGGTACGTGTTATAATTGACAGTAACGCGCAGATTGGATTGATTTATCGAATTTTATATGTAAGTAGGTATGACACGGGTGCGTAGATTGCGAATTCGAAGAAATATACTTCGTAGTTGCGGGACATCGGCGAGTTTGTGCAATAGAATTCGAAGATATAAATTCTATAGGTAATAGGTTTCGCTCTATATCGTGCTATCAGAACCGTAGAATCCAATTATCTCATCAGTTTATTAAAAATCGAAAGACACGTGGGTAAAAAAGTGGCCCAAAGTCCCGAGGTGGACCTCGATCTATCCGCCTCATCCGCCATTACGGCGTTTAAGCATTACTATTTAAGATTTCGCAAGTTTTCTATAATTTTATGAATTTGTCTATTTTACTCCGTACATGGTTTAGCGATTCAAAAATAATTTCGATGATAGAAAAATACGTAATAAATAATTATAGAAATTAATCCCCTCCCCCACCCCAGCCTTTTTTTTCGAACATTAAAAGCTGCAAGTAAAGTACGAGACAGACGACGTAGTATTTTTTTTTTTTAATACTATCTTTGTTTTATACGATTACTAATAGTATTATATAATTAATATTATTATTATAGTAGTCACCGCGATATAGTATTACGACAATTAATATATTTGATATATTTTTTCGTAGTCCATATCATTTATATAATTATATTTATAATAATAATAATAATATAATTTTAATCATTACAATAAGTCTTATAAGTTGATTTTTAAAAATGATAAAAAAAATGAAATAAAAAATAAAACAGGGTCATATAAAGATGAAAAAATTTATCGAATTTCGACTTTGTATTTTTTTGGCTGACAAAAACGAAAGCAAAGAAAGAAAAAAAGAAATAAATAAGCTTTATATTATTTTAGTCAGATTGTTTTCGTCGTCGGACGTTTCGGGTTCTGTATTAAGTTTGCTAAAGTCTCTTGTGTTTGGTCTTTTTTCAAAAAACTTTCTCCCTCCTTTGCTTTTTCTTGATTCAAGTAGATTAGAAAGTTTGAAATTTTCTCTCCTTATGTTGTCGGCTGCAGACTCCCATCGCATACCGCGACGCATTGTCAACATCAAACAGCCTGTAATAACAATAATCAGATAATAATATAAACGGCGATATTTCAGCCTGCTAACGCCATCTACGATATCATTTTTAAATAAGGTGACTGTAGTGATCCAGAAAATGATCCAACGCAGCTATCGGTAAGGCGAACCGCCTAACTTACCGATCGACGATGATCCATATTCTCAATCTGATGGTAAAACAGGGAGAAAAATTTCGATCGGTAATGATAAATCGGATCTAGAAATTTCCGAAATTTTCAAAAAATCGAAAAATCTTCAGAATTTGAAGATACTAATAAAAAAAATCATGAAATTTGGAAAATTTGGAAAATTGCACATGCTGAAATATGATAAAATACAGAAATGACATTCATGGGTAGAAAAAGATGTGAAAATAATAAAACGAAACAGAATAAAATGAGATGTGTATATATTTTCGTTTTTCTTCTCTCCCTCTCTCTCTCCTTGATATTCGATCCCTCGTATAATTCGACGTATACACATTAACATGTGTGATTAAAAATCATAAAAAATAATAATAATAAATACTAATAATAATAAATGATAAATAAAGCCTATTGTCACAATTGATGATCACCGATGGTCTAAAATTTTATGATAAAATAATAAAGCCTTTACTGCACTGAGTCGACGTGCTATTATGTAAATATGGATAAAATAAACTAAACTAAAACAATAATTACTGTCTAAATATTTCTCCTAATTCTGTTGTATCAATTTTCTGAAATCAGGATCGGCCTCTTGATCCTCATAGTCAATATAATTATCAACTCTACCTCTTTTACGACATCTGGCAATAATAGCAGCTATGGCAACGCATAGAGCGACTAAAACCACCGCTGCTGTAACGAGGGATAATATTATGGTAGTAGCTGTGACTCCGGTCTCGTTGCCACTCCGTCTCTCCAATTTGCTATCAGGATTGACCATCAGGCTCAGATCTTTCAGCGGCATTGATTCGTGGGACGATTGAGGCTGCAGAGAAGGTCTGCTCCCGATCGGTGCTGCAGGGCCAGAATCCTCTACTTTGTTAACGTTGTGGGCCAAAAGTAGCGACGAGTTTGTATCTGCAATGAGAGAAAAGAATCTCGTTTCCTGGTCAATTCCCCTTCCTGGTTCTCGATCGGCGTGCAGAATTACCTTGCGAGAATTTGTAAATCCTGTACGGATCCAATTCCACAATGTAAATGGACCTTCCGTCATTAGACACTGCTATGTCGTGGGGCTTTTGCATGTCTTTAGACGGAACGAATTGCGCCTGAAGTAACCCGGTGTTGATATCGATGACAAAACCCCTGACGTGTGCGCTGCGAGGATTAAACTCAGCTCCGTTAACCAGATAGAGTCTCTCCCTGGCGTAGGCAACGCTGAATATCCTACCCCCGATTAAAGGGTGTTTGTACTCCTTGTGGAATGTCCCATTGTTTGAATGGAAGCATAATATTCTGCCATTTTCTCTGTCCGCAACAAATACGAAATCCAATTCCTCGGCCAAAGCCAAGGCGTGCGGAACCCAGAAGGCATTCATGGGTCGTGATGAACCGAAGAGATTCTCTGCGGAGTAAAAAACACTGTGATATCTGTCGGGGTGCAAAAACGAAGAAGACAATCGTTCATACCTTGGAAAACCCACTTTCTACCCCACGTCAATATCCTCTCTCCGTTGGCGTTGAATTTAATGATTCTAGAGTTGCAATATCCATCGCTGACAAAGAAATCGCCATTTCTCTGTACAGCGACCGCAGTCGGCTTGCAGAATCTAGTATTGTCGTTGCCAGGTACGAAGGGATCGCCCAGACTCAGAGCTGGCTTTATCAGGCTCGGAGTGGTAGCGTTGTACTCCACGCTGGTTTTCAGCTCCGCCTCAACATCCTTGGCGTTGAATTTGAAGACCTGGTGCATCCCGACGTCGGTTACCCAGTAATTTCCTAAATGATCTACAGCCAGACCGTGGGGAAGATAGAAAAGGCTTCTACCCCACTCGCCGATCTTCTCTCCTCCGCTGCTCATCACCGCTATGGTATTTTCTCTTACGGGTCCCTGCTCCCGGTCGAATACTTCGTTCACATCGAACGACCCTGTGTCCCAGATTCTAGAACCTCTGTGAAATACTACTACGTTGCCTCCGGGGTCTAAGGACACCGCTGATAGCTGGCCGAACTTTATCCCTGCATTTGGCCATCTATCGTCCCACGTTATGCCTGAGGGAAGAGAATCATGAGGTGGTAATGCTTGTTCATCAATCTAGTAGATTTTTCAGACAATGACGACCAGTTGTTGCCCTGTTCGAACATACCAGGGTCTAATTCCTCGGGGAGGATCCCCGGAGCAGGTGCTGTTTTTTCACTTCTAGATATTTCTCTGCTAGGTAACGAAGGCGGCTGAGGCAATTTCTCAGATTCATCATTATCCGGGTATTCAGAGTACTCGTTATACCCAAACTTGGCGTCGGGTAAGTAGGCCGGTTTCAGCTGTTGAATAAAATAATTTGAGTTCGAAGTGCACACACATCAATATTTGGACTGGCGTTAGCTACAGGGATGAAAAATCGGTTTCTACATCGTACAGGTCGCATCGTTGATCGAATCTTTTCAAAATTTGGAGTGAACGTTCTGAATTGATGTGATTCCAGTCCAAACTAACAATATCGAGGAAATTATCATTCCAAGTATGAAAATTAGTCAATCGAAGCCATTGTTATGTACAATTTTACAAAATGATAGTTTCAATTGAATAATTTTCATGTTTGGAATGCAAGATTTTGAAATATTATTAGTTTGGACTAGAGTCACATAAATTTCAAACGTTTTCTCTGAATTTCGTGATGATTGGATTAACGATGCGACCTGTACGTTGGTTCCAAAAGAAAAGAAAAAAACAATAAATATGGAAACGAACGAACTAAGGGGCGAGAGGGGCGGGAGGGGAGAGATCAACGTAAGTCTGTATATTACCTGTCGATTTCGTAGCTGTAGAAAAGAAGATTGGTATGACGAGCATGTTAATATAGCGATTACTAAGAGGGGAATCACACGATGTTTAACATAAAATAGTAATAACATCGTCGTCGTCGTTGATAATACGATGGTATGAAAATAATTAAAAGAAAAATAACGCGAAAAACTTTTTCAAAACTATAAAGTATAAAACAGGTTTATCAACTATTATATATACTATAGTAGATATTATATTATATCCAACGATCTATAGTATTAGTCAACAACACGTGTGATCGTTTTTCGAATCGTCGTAGCTGTTAATTATTATTCTGTATAATAATTCGTTTAAATTTTTCTTCATATTATATTGTTATCGTAGTGTTTTGATTTTTTTTTAATTCTTCACACTTTGTGGATCTTATTTTCGTTTTTTTTTTTTTTTTAATTTGAATTCAAATTCTATTTTATTGAAAAATTTTGAAAAATGAATAATAGTTATTATTATTGTGTGTGTGTGCTTTATCGCGAGTTATATAGACCCGCAGCGAAGTATTTTATGTTATACGCGGATTAAGAATAAATCGTTGGAAAACTGATGGTGCCAATGCGATAGTTATGCGATATCTTGTTGTACATTTTTTTTTTTATATATAATTTTTTATTTAACGAATATGATAGGATCTATTTAACAGGTGGCATCATGTACACCAAAAACGAGAAACAATGTGTAACAGCTGATGTGATTCTACTCTACGTGTACAAGGCGGACTTTGGATAGACTGGAACGGTTCACATGAAACGTGATATTTCTAACGTACGCGTGCGGCATTTTATCAACAGCTGATGCATAGTTAGACAGCGAGAGCTTATCCCATTCGGATTACCGTCTGGAATATAATCAATACACGGGAGTAGTCGTGGAAACGATTCATGGGACGCCTGCGTAGAGGCAACTCAAACTACAAGCTATTCGGTTTTGTTCATATGTAGTCAACGTTTCTACGAATACTATCGGTATATGCTGATAACATACATGCATAATATACACACTCCTTCGTAACATTATCCCAAATTGATAGCGATAATGAATTATTTTACAGTTCACACGGCGAAGTTACGTTGTCGAACTATTACGATCGCATGTACAATCGTTTGAATCGAATAATCATGTATTGAGATTGTTTATCCAATAAAGATGTATTGTTATAGTAAATTGGCGCATTCTTCAATAAATATCCTTCAAGATCGTGGATAATCAATCGTCGAATCATCTTCCCCTGTCCTTTCCTTGTCTGTAGGTCTAAAATGACGAAAATTGCATGATTTCATAAGTTTGAAATCGTCAAAGTAGCCCGCGGAGTGAACCCCAACTTTGATTTACTATAGGAGTCTCGGGCGAAAAGGGATGCATCGAATTGCCTGATTATCAGCGATTCTTGAATCGCTGCATGCAATCTCATCAGATCTCATCTGCGTTGGGGTCGCAGATATCCTATATTATATATAATTTGGGGTCTTTCACCGTTTCCCTTCACTGCCCTTCACCGTCTTTCACCGTCTTCCACCGTTCCCGTTCACCGCCCTTCACCGTCTTTCACCATCTTCCACCGTTTTCCCTCACCGCCCTTGACCGTGTTTCACCGCCTTCCACCGTTTCCGTTCACCGCCCTTGACCGTCTTTCAACGTTTTCCACCGTTTCCCTTCACCGCCCTTCACCGCCTTTCACCATTCATCGTTCATGAATGAAGGCTCTAGGTCTCGATTTGGCAGTCGTTCGTTCCTGAAAAAAGGCTCTGCTCTTGATTTGGCAGTCGTTCGTTCATGAATAAATACTCTAGTCTCGATTTGGCAGTCGTTCGTTCATGAATAAAGGCTCTAGTCTCGATTTGGCAGTCGTTCGTTCCTGAATAAAGGCTCTAGTCTCGATTTGGCGGTCGTTCGTTCATGAATAAAGGCTCTGCTCTCGATTTGGCAGTCGTTCGTTCTTGAAAAAAGGCTCTAGTCTCGATTTAGCAGTCGTTCGTTCATGAATGAAGGCTCTGCTCTCGATTTGGCAGTCGTTCGTTCCTGAATAAAGGCCCTAGTCTCGATTTGGCAGTCGTTCACCGCCTTTCACCATTTTCCACCGTTTCCCTTCACCGCCCTTCACCTTCTTCCACAGTTTTCCACCGTTTTCCTCCACCACCTTTTACCGCCTTTCACCGTCTTCCACCGTTTCCCTTCACCGCTCTTCACCGTCTTTCACCGTCCTCCACCATTTCCCTTCACCACCTTTCACCGCCTTTCACCGTTTTCCACCGTTTCCCTTCACCGCCCTTTACCGTCTTTCACCGTCTTCCACCGTCTTCCCCTTACTGCCTTTCACCGTATTCCACCGTTTCTCTTTACCGCCCTTCACCGTCTTTCACCGTCTTCCACCGTTTCCCTTCACCACCTTTCACCGCCTTTCACTGTTTTCGACCGTTTCCCTTCACCGCCCTTCACCGTCTTCCACCGTTTTCCACCGTTTCCCTTCACCACCATTCACCGCCTTTCACCGTTTTCCACCGTTTCCCTTCACCGCTCTTCACCGCCTTTCACCGTCTTTCACCATTTGCCTTCACCGCCCTTCACCGTCCTTCACCGTTTTCCACCGTTCCCCTTCACCGCCTTTCACCGTTTTTCGCCGTTTACCTTCACTACCCTTCACCACCTTTCACCGTTTTCCACCGTTTCCCTTCACCGCCCTCTACCGTCTTCCACCGTTGTCCACCGTTTCCCTTTACCGCCTTTCACCGCTTTCCACCGTTTCCCTTCACCGTCTTTCACCGTTTCCCTTTACCGCCCTTCACCGTTTTCCGCCGTTTCCCTTTACCGCCCTTCACCGTCTTTCACCGTTTTCCACCGTTTCTCTTCACCGCCTTTCACCGTTTCCCACAGTTTCCCTTCACCGCCTTTCACCATTTTCCACTGTTTCTCTTCACCGCCCTTGACCGTCTTTCACCGCCTTCCACCGTTTCCGTTCACCGCCCTTCACCGCCTTTCACCATTCATCGTTCATGAATGGCCTTCATTCTCTAGTCTCGATTTGGCAGTCGTTCGTTCCTGAAAAAAGGCTCTAGTCTCGATTTGGCGGTCGTTCGTTCATGAATAAAGGCTCTGCTCTCGATTTGGCAGTCGTTCGTTCTTGAAAAAAGGCTCTTGTCTCGATTTAGCAGTCGTTCGTTCATGTATAAAGGCTCTGCTCTCGATTTGGCAGTCATTCGTTCCTGAATAAAGGGCTCTAGTCTCGTTCGTTCATGAATGAAGGCTCTAGTCTCGATTTGGCAGTCGTTCGTTCCTGAATAAAGGCTCTAGTCTAGATTTGGCGTACGTTCGTTCATGGATAAAGGCTCTGCTCTCGATTTGGCAGTCGTTCGTTCATGAATAAAGGCTCTAGTCTCGATTTGGCAGTCGTTCGTTCCTGAAAAAAGGCTCTAGTCTCGATTTGGCGGTCGTTCGTTCATGAATAAAGGCTCTGCTCTCGATTTGGCAGTCGTTCGTTCTTGAAAAAAGGCTCTAGTCTCGATTTAGCAGTCGTTCGTTCATGAATGAAGGCTCTGCTCTCGATTTGGCAGTCGTTCGTTCCTGAATAAAGGCCCTAGTCTCGATTTGGCAGTCGTTCACCGCCTTTCACCATTTTCCACCGTTTCCCTTCACCGCCCTTCACCTTCTTCCACAGTTTTCCACCGTTTTCCTCCACCACCTTTTACCGCCTTTCACCGTCTTCCACCGTTTCCCTTCACCGCTCTTCACCGTCTTTCACCGTCCTCCACCATTTCCCTTCACCACCTTTCACCGCCTTTCACCGTTTTCCACCGTTTCCCTTCACCGCCCTTTACCGTCTTTCACCGTCTTCCACCGTCTTCCCCTTACTGCCTTTCACCGTATTCCACCGTTTCTCTTTACCGCCCTTCACCGTCTTTCACCGTCTTCCACCGTTTCCCTTCACCACCTTTCACCGCCTTTCACTGTTTTCGACCGTTTCCCTTCACCGCCCTTCACCGTCTTCCACCGTTTTCCACCGTTTCCCTTCACCACCATTCACCGCCTTTCACCGTTTTCCACCGTTTCCCTTCACCGCTCTTCACCGCCTTTCACCGTCTTTCACCATTTGCCTTCACCGCCCTTCACCGTCCTTCACCGTTTTCCACCGTTCCCCTTCACCGCCTTTCACCGTTTTTCGCCGTTTACCTTCACTACCCTTCACCACCTTTCACCGTTTTCCACCGTTTCCCTTCACCGCCCTCTACCGTCTTCCACCGTTGTCCACCGTTTCCCTTTACCGCCTTTCACCGCTTTCCACCGTTTCCCTTCACCGTCTTTCACCGTTTCCCTTTACCGCCCTTCACCGTTTTCCGCCGTTTCCCTTTACCGCCCTTCACCGTCTTTCACCGTTTTCCACCGTTTCTCTTCACCGCCTTTCACCGTTTCCCACAGTTTCCCTTCACCGCCTTTCACCATTTTCCACTGTTTCTCTTCACCGCCCTTGACCGTCTTTCACCGCCTTCCACCGTTTCCGTTCACCGCCCTTCACCGCCTTTCACCATTCATCGTTCATGAATGGCCTTCATTCTCTAGTCTCGATTTGGCAGTCGTTCGTTCCTGAAAAAAGGCTCTAGTCTCGATTTGGCGGTCGTTCGTTCATGAATAAAGGCTCTGCTCTCGATTTGGCAGTCGTTCGTTCTTGAAAAAAGGCTCTTGTCTCGATTTAGCAGTCGTTCGTTCATGTACAAAGGCTCTGCTCTCGATTTGGCAGTCATTCGTTCCTGAATAAAGGGCTCTAGTCTCGTTCGTTCATGAATGAAGGCTCTAGTCTCGATTTGGCAGTCGTTCGTTCCTGAATAAAGGCTCTAGTCTAGATTTGGCGTACGTTCGTTCATGGATAAAGGCTCTGCTCTCGATTTGGCAGTCGTTCGTTCATGAATAAAGGCTCTAGTCTCGATTTGGCAGTCGTTCGTTCCTGAAAAAAGGCTCTAGTCTCGATTTGGCGGTCGTTCGTTCATGAATAAAGGCTCTGCTCTCGATTTGGCAGTCGTTCGTTCTTGAAAAAAGGCTCTAGTCTCGATTTAGCAGTCGTTCGTTCATGAATGAAGGCTCTGCTCTCGATTTGGCAGTCGTTCGTTCCTGAATAAAGGCCCTAGTCTCGATTTGGCAGTCGTTCACCGCCTTTCACCATTTTCCACCGTTTCCCTTCACCGCCCTTCACCTTCTTCCACAGTTTTCCACCGTTTTCCTCCACCACCTTTTACCGCCTTTCACCGTCTTCCACCGTTTCCCTTCACCGCTCTTCACCGTCTTTCACCGTCCTCCACCATTTCCCTTCACCACCTTTCACCGCCTTTCACCGTTTTCCACCGTTTCCCTTCACCGCCCTTTACCGTCTTTCACCGTCTTCCACCGTCTTCCCCTTACTGCCTTTCACCGTATTCCACCGTTTCTCTTTACCGCCCTTCACCGTCTTTCACCGTCTTCCACCGTTTCCCTTCACCACCTTTCACCGCCTTTCACTGTTTTCGACCGTTTCCCTTCACCGCCCTTCACCGTCTTCCACCGTTTTCCACCGTTTCCCTTCACCACCATTCACCGCCTTTCACCGTTTTCCACCGTTTCCCTTCACCGCTCTTCACCGCCTTTCACCGTCTTTCACCATTTGCCTTCACCGCCCTTCACCGTCCTTCACCGTTTTCCACCGTTCCCCTTCACCGCCTTTCACCGTTTTTCGCCGTTTACCTTCACTACCCTTCACCACCTTTCACCGTTTTCCACCGTTTCCCTTCACCGCCCTCTACCGTCTTCCACCGTTGTCCACCGTTTCCCTTTACCGCCTTTCACCGCTTTCCACCGTTTCCCTTCACCGTCTTTCACCGTTTCCCTTTACCGCCCTTCACCGTTTTCCGCCGTTTCCCTTTACCGCCCTTCACCGTCTTTCACCGTTTTCCACCGTTTCTCTTCACCGCCTTTCACCGTTTCCCACAGTTTCCCTTCACCGCCTTTCACCATTTTCCACTGTTTCTCTTCACCGCCCTTGACCGTCTTTCACCGCCTTCCACCGTTTCCGTTCACCGCCCTTCACCGCCTTTCACCATTCATCGTTCATGAATGGCCTTCATTCTCTAGTCTCGATTTGGCAGTCGTTCGTTCCTGAAAAAAGGCTCTAGTCTCGATTTGGCGGTCGTTCGTTCATGAATAAAGGCTCTGCTCTCGATTTGGCAGTCGTTCGTTCTTGAAAAAAGGCTCTTGTCTCGATTTAGCAGTCGTTCGTTCATGTATAAAGGCTCTGCTCTCGATTTGGCAGTCATTCGTTCCTGAATAAAGGGCTCTAGTCTCGTTCGTTCATGAATGAAGGCTCTAGTCTCGATTTGGCAGTCGTTCGTTCCTGAATAAAGGCTCTAGTCTAGATTTGGCGTACGTTCGTTCATGGATAAAGGCTCTGCTCTCGATTTGGCAGTCGTTCGTTCATGAATAAAGGCTCTAGTCTCGATTTGGCAGTCGTTCGTTCCTGAAAAAAGGCTCTAGTCTCGATTTGGCGGTCGTTCGTTCATGAATAAAGGCTCTGCTCTCGATTTGGCAGTCGTTCGTTCTTGAAAAAAGGCTCTAGTCTCGATTTAGCAGTCGTTCGTTCATGAATGAAGGCTCTGCTCTCGATTTGGCAGTCGTTCGTTCCTGAATAAAGGCCCTAGTCTCGATTTGGCAGTCGTTCACCGCCTTTCACCATTTTCCACCGTTTCCCTTCACCGCCCTTCACCTTCTTCCACAGTTTTCCACCGTTTTCCTCCACCACCTTTTACCGCCTTTCACCGTCTTCCACCGTTTCCCTTCACCGCTCTTCACCGTCTTTCACCGTCCTCCACCATTTCCCTTCACCACCTTTCACCGCCTTTCACCGTTTTCCACCGTTTCCCTTCACCGCCCTTTACCGTCTTTCACCGTCTTCCACCGTCTTCCCCTTACTGCCTTTCACCGTATTCCACCGTTTCTCTTTACCGCCCTTCACCGTCTTTCACCGTCTTCCACCGTTTCCCTTCACCACCTTTCACCGCCTTTCACTGTTTTCGACCGTTTCCCTTCACCGCCCTTCACCGTCTTCCACCGTTTTCCACCGTTTCCCTTCACCACCATTCACCGCCTTTCACCGTTTTCCACCGTTTCCCTTCACCGCTCTTCACCGCCTTTCACCGTCTTTCACCATTTGCCTTCACCGCCCTTCACCGTCCTTCACCGTTTTCCACCGTTCCCCTTCACCGCCTTTCACCGTTTTTCGCCGTTTACCTTCACTACCCTTCACCACCTTTCACCGTTTTCCACCGTTTCCCTTCACCGCCCTCTACCGTCTTCCACCGTTGTCCACCGTTTCCCTTTACCGCCTTTCACCGCTTTCCACCGTTTCCCTTCACCGTCTTTCACCGTTTCCCTTTACCGCCCTTCACCGTTTTCCGCCGTTTCCCTTTACCGCCCTTCACCGTCTTTCACCGTTTTCCACCGTTTCTCTTCACCGCCTTTCACCGTTTCCCACAGTTTCCCTTCACCGCCTTTCACCATTTTCCACTGTTTCTCTTCACCGCCCTTGACCGTCTTTCACCGCCTTCCACCGTTTCCGTTCACCGCCCTTCACCGCCTTTCACCATTCATCGTTCATGAATGGCCTTCATTCTCTAGTCTCGATTTGGCAGTCGTTCGTTCCTGAAAAAAGGCTCTAGTCTCGATTTGGCGGTCGTTCGTTCATGAATAAAGGCTCTGCTCTCGATTTGGCAGTCGTTCGTTCTTGAAAAAAGGCTCTTGTCTCGATTTAGCAGTCGTTCGTTCATGTATAAAGGCTCTGCTCTCGATTTGGCAGTCATTCGTTCCTGAATAAAGGGCTCTAGTCTCGTTCGTTCATGAATGAAGGCTCTAGTCTCGATTTGGCAGTCGTTCGTTCCTGAATAAAGGCTCTAGTCTAGATTTGGCGTACGTTCGTTCATGGATAAAGGCTCTGCTCTCGATTTGGCAGTCGTTCGTTCATGAATAAAGGCTCTAGTCTCGATTTGGCAGTCGTTCGTTCCTGAAAAAAGGCTCTAGTCTCGATTTGGCGGTCGTTCGTTCATGAATAAAGGCTCTGCTCTCGATTTGGCAGTCGTTCGTTCTTGAAAAAAGGCTCTAGTCTCGATTTAGCAGTCGTTCGTTCATGAATGAAGGCTCTGCTCTCGATTTGGCAGTCGTTCGTTCCTGAATAAAGGCCCTAGTCTCGATTTGGCAGTCGTTCACCGCCTTTCACCATTTTCCACCGTTTCCCTTCACCGCCCTTCACCTTCTTCCACAGTTTTCCACCGTTTTCCTCCACCACCTTTTACCGCCTTTCACCGTCTTCCACCGTTTCCCTTCACCGCTCTTCACCGTCTTTCACCGTCCTCCACCATTTCCCTTCACCACCTTTCACCGCCTTTCACCGTTTTCCACCGTTTCCCTTCACCGCCCTTTACCGTCTTTCACCGTCTTCCACCGTCTTCCCCTTACTGCCTTTCACCGTATTCCACCGTTTCTCTTTACCGCCCTTCACCGTCTTTCACCGTCTTCCACCGTTTCCCTTCACCACCTTTCACCGCCTTTCACTGTTTTCGACCGTTTCCCTTCACCGCCCTTCACCGTCTTCCACCGTTTTCCACCGTTTCCCTTCACCACCATTCACCGCCTTTCACCGTTTTCCACCGTTTCCCTTCACCGCTCTTCACCGCCTTTCACCGTCTTTCACCATTTGCCTTCACCGCCCTTCACCGTCCTTCACCGTTTTCCACCGTTCCCCTTCACCGCCTTTCACCGTTTTTCGCCGTTTACCTTCACTACCCTTCACCACCTTTCACCGTTTTCCACCGTTTCCCTTCACCGCCCTCTACCGTCTTCCACCGTTGTCCACCGTTTCCCTTTACCGCCTTTCACCGCTTTCCACCGTTTCCCTTCACCGTCTTTCACCGTTTCCCTTTACCGCCCTTCACCGTTTTCCGCCGTTTCCCTTTACCGCCCTTCACCGTCTTTCACCGTTTTCCACCGTTTCTCTTCACCGCCTTTCACCGTTTCCCACAGTTTCCCTTCACCGCCTTTCACCATTTTCCACTGTTTCTCTTCACCGCCCTTGACCGTCTTTCACCGCCTTCCACCGTTTCCGTTCACCGCCCTTCACCGCCTTTCACCATTCATCGTTCATGAATGGCCTTCATTCTCTAGTCTCGATTTGGCAGTCGTTCGTTCCTGAAAAAAGGCTCTAGTCTCGATTTGGCGGTCGTTCGTTCATGAATAAAGGCTCTGCTCTCGATTTGGCAGTCGTTCGTTCTTGAAAAAAGGCTCTTGTCTCGATTTAGCAGTCGTTCGTTCATGTATAAAGGCTCTGCTCTCGATTTGGCAGTCATTCGTTCCTGAATAAAGGGCTCTAGTCTCGTTCGTTCATGAATGAAGGCTCTAGTCTCGATTTGGCAGTCGTTCGTTCCTGAATAAAGGCTCTAGTCTAGATTTGGCGTACGTTCGTTCATGGATAAAGGCTCTGCTCTCGATTTGGCAGTCGTTCGTTCATGAATAAAGGCTCTAGTCTCGATTTGGCAGTCGTTCGTTCCTGAAAAAAGGCTCTAGTCTCGATTTGGCGGTCGTTCGTTCTTGAAAAAAGGCTCTAGTCTTGATTCAGCAGTCGTTCGTTCATGAATGAAGGCTCTGCTCTCGATTTGGCAGTCGTTCATTCCTGAATAAAGGCCCTAGTCTCGATTTGGCAGTCGTTCACCGCCTTTCACCATTTTCCATCGTTTCCCTTCACCGCCTTTCACCATTTTCCACCGTTTCCCTTCACCGCCTTTCACCGTCTTTCACCATTTCCCTTCACCGCCCTTCACCGTCTTTCACCGTTTTCCACCGTTCCCCTTCACCGCCCTCTACCGTCTTCCACCGTTGTCCACCGTTTCCCTTTACCGCCTTTCACGGCTTTCCACCGTTTTCCTTCACCGCCCTTCACCGTCTTTCACCGTTTCCTTTTACCGCCCTTCACCGTTTTCCGCCGTTTCCCTTTACCGCCCTTCACCGTCATCACCGTATTCATGAACGAACGACTGCCAATTCGAGACTAAAGCCTTTATTCAGGAGCGAACGACTGCCAAATCGAGAGCAAAGCCTTTATTCATGAACGAACGACTGCCAAATCGAGACAAAAGCCTTTTTTCAAGAACGAACGACTGCTAAATCGAGACTAGAGCCTTCATTCATGAACGAACGACTGCCAAATTGAGAGCAGAGCCTGTATTCATGTACGAACGAACGACTGCCTAATCGAAACTGGAGCCTTTATTGATGAACGAACGACTGCCAAATCGAAACTAAAGCCTTTATTCAGGAACGAACGACTGCCAAATCGAGAGCAGGGCCCCTATTCAGTAACTTTTCGTTAACGAAACGATCGGTTCAGCTTCTTTTGTCTTGTTTTCTATTGGGTAGATTTGTCTTTCTTGAAACCTTGTTGGTCGTGACGTCACACTCTATCGTAAACTCATCCGATACGATCGTAATCGGAGTTAGTGAATAGGGGTCCAGAGCCTTTATTCATGAACGAACGACCGCCAAATCGAGACTAGAGCCTTTAGTCATGAACGAACGACTGCCAAATCGAGAGCAGAGCCTTTATTCATGAACGAACGACTGCCAAATCGAGACTAGGGCCTTTTTTAAGGAACGAACGACTGTCAAATCAAGACTAGAGCTTCTTTTCAATAACGAACGACTGCCAAATCGAGACTAGAGCCTTTTTTCAGAAACGAACGACTGCCAAATCGAGACCTAGAGCCTTTATTCATGAACGAACGACTGCCAAATTGAGACGCGGGCCTTTTTTTATAAATAAGTTTCGATGTGAAGGGCGGTGAAGGGAAACGGTGAAAAACGGTGAAAGCTGGTGAAATGCGGTGAAGGAATACGGTGGGAAATGGTGAAAGGCGGTGAAGGCAAACGGTGAAAAACGGTGAAAGACGGTCAAGGGCGGTGTAGGGAAACGGTGGAAGACGGTGAAAGGCAGTGAAGGAAAACGGTGGGAAACGGTGTAAGACGGTGAAGGGCGGTGAAGGGAAACGGTGGAAAATAGTGAAAGGCGGTGAAGGGAAACGACGGAAAACGGTGAAAGACGGTCACGAGCGGTGAAGGGAAACGGTGGGAGACGGCTGCGTTGGGGACTGCGTTGGGGACGCAGATATCCTATATTATATATAATATAGATATTGAGTAGAGGATACAGATATCTTATATTATGTATAATATAAATATCTAGTTGAGCATACAGATATGCAGTATTATATATAATATAAATATCTAGATGAAGATACAGATATGCAGTATTATATATAATATAAATACGAGTTATATAAACACGCGAACTTGAAAATCAGAAAAGGTTGCAGTCACAGACAAAAATAATGAAATTGAAAGAGAAGAGATCCATCCCCCGATAGACCGATAAATGGGATCGTTGCCGCTCAGTCTTATACAGGCCTCAATTGAAATGCTCAAACTATGATTGAAGCTGAGTGATGAAGATAGGTGAAAATCAGGTACCTAATTCAGATGATAGTCATACTCATAGAAATTGAGTGGTTAAAGCGTTACCATATTCTTGGACGATTAATGGAAATAGCAAATGAATGATTCAAGAGACCAAGAATCAAGTGCCCCCCTAATAAATGAATAACACAAGATAAAGTAATGAGAACAATATGGTGGTTCACCGACGTGGGGGTCGTGGAGGTTTATTATTTTAGAAAGGAATCGATATTCATTTCTAAAAAATGGCATAATAAAATAAAAATTCGAACTTTAAGTGTCAATCAACAATTATCTATCATTCTTTACTTTCCAATTTCCAAACCTCCTCCTATCACCTTAGATACTATTTAGTGTTAAACGACTCGAACTTTAAGTACAAACTCTCCCTTGTAGCAACAAAATAATACCGTTCCAATAAAATCAAGAATACGTCCAAGTTCAATTATCATTTAAGCTGACAGCAAAACTATAATATATGTCTGTTTCATTTCTATCGATTGCCAGTCATCTAATCAAATCTAGTCAAATCTAATCTCATCTAATCGACAGATCAGATGTTGCTCATCAATATTGTATGATAGGCACAAAAAATACATTATCATCTACAAAATCGATCAGAAGGTAGTGCAGATGGAACCGGATGGGATAGTAGGTGTACAGAGTGATTTTTAGCAAAGTCCTTTCCCTATAGGTAGGAAATTCGTCAAACACCTGCATACACGCAACTCAAAAATCATTTGACCGAATCGCCTCGCTATAGGGAATCAATTTTTTCCAGAATCGCTCTATACAGGGTGAATTCTCCCTGGTATCGCACGAGGGGAGGGTCTTATCGTCGCAAACGCTCCGTCCCTTTCGATTTTTATACTCGTTATCGTCGTATCGAGAAACCGGCCCATACGCGATACCAATAGTAGAATTCACCCTGTATATTAAAAATAAATCGATAGATCGGTGGAATTTGTTTCTTTTCTTTTCGTTTATTTCAACATTTCATAATAACGTAATAATGATAATAATAATTACAATATGGTGACCATTTAGTTCACCACTTATAACAGGGATTTCATCATATTATAATGTAATCGATCAACGTGTTTTTTTTTTTTTTTTTGTTTTTTTTTTCGTTTTTTATTTTATTTATTTTTTTTTTTTTAATTTTTTTGTTATTTTTTATCTGCATTTTATTTATTTTATTTTATTTATTTATATTTATCTTTTAGTATTTTTTTTTTTTTTTTTTTTTATTTATTTATCATATTTTTTCTTATCTTATATTATATTATAATATATTCGCGCTTCGTCGTACATAATTTTATAGGTAGTAATATAATCGACGTGGTTTTCTTTTTTTTTCATTTATTCATTTTTTTCAATTTTTGTTCTGTTTTTTGTTATCGTTTTGTTTTGTTTTGTTTTTTTTCTTTCTTTCTTTAATTTCTCCCCACGGAATAAAACGCCCGCGTCGACGATCGATCGCCTGGCATTTCGAAAATAATATTACAAATTTTTTTCTCTTCGTTTCTATTTTTCATTTCTTTTATTTTCTTTTATTTTCTTTTCTTTTATTTATTTATATTTTTTTAACTCTTTTTCTCCATTTAAATATTTCAATACGAATTTAATATAGTATATAGAATATTATTTAGTTAGACCAGGCCCATCGTCATCGCATCATCATCATCATCATCATTCTCGACAAGTATATATATATATATATATATATATACTATATATAGGTAATAATAGGTATATAATAATAATAATATATAGGTAAATTTAAAAATCATTCGGTATAATATTATATAATAATTATATTTTAAATATAATAGTTCATGATTTCTTTTTTTTTTTTCGTTCTTTCTTCTTTTTTTTTTCCATTTCGTTAAATTTTTTTTGTTTTTTTTTTTCTGTTTTTTACTTAGTTTTTCAAATTATGTTCGTAATTTTTGTTTTATTTTTTTTTACACGCGATTATTGTTGATGGCGAGAAAAAAAAAAAAAAAAAAAAAAAAAACTATACCTACAATATAATCGATAATCATGTTTAATAAATCCTTTCCACCTCCTCACGTCTATATAATATAAATTAATACATTGACGACTGCAAATCTTCAATTTATTATGGAAAAAAAATTCATTTTTCTTACTTTTTTTTTATTTAATTTATTTTTTCTTTTATTTTTAAGCTATACATTTTATTCGTTTTATTCTTTTTTTATTTATATTTATTTGATTCATTTTATTTCATTTTTGCATTTCATTTCATTTCATTCGCAATTCCAATTTATTATAGTTTCATTGATCCTGCAAGCTTTATTTATTTTTTATTTTTTCAAATTTATTTATATTGATTTTTGTTTTCTATCTTCCACCTACATACACATAGTACATCACCTATATATAGTATCTTTACATTTCATTGTATGTATATGTATGTATGACGTATGTATGTACAGAGGGGCGCGTGAAGAGGTGGAATAAAAGCATTGATTGATTATAGTTTTAATTTTCCCTGTTTTCGTGTTTTTTTTTTTTTTTTTTTCTCTTTTTATTCATTTATTCACTTTATATAGTATATTTAATATTTTTCCTCATTTTCGTCAAATTTAAAGTGCCGTTTTTATTAATATTATTATATTATTGATTTACATATTTTTTTTCTTCTTTTTTTTTCTCGTTTCTTTCTTTCTTTCTCTTTCAAACTATACATAATAATATATAACAATAAATAGTATATATATAAATATATATATACATACATATGTATAATATAAATAATATATATATGTATATATATAATATATAGGGGATAATCGTTATTATATAATTATTTATATAATATGTGGTATATAGTAGTAGTAGTAGTAATAGTAATAGTAGTAGTATAGTTTAGTATAAGAAAATTCTATGGAAGAGTTCGATTATTAGAATCGGTTTAAAATTTTTTTTTTTTTTTTTCTTTTTCTTTTTCGTTATTAGTTTTTTTTTTTATTTTTTATTTCCCTCACCCCCACCCCACCCCCGCCCTCCTCCGTCCCCCGCCAACCGATTAATTATTTTCATCAATTTTAATTTATATAGTATTCTTTAATTTTCTTTTTATTTTAATTTTAATTTTTATTTTTATTTTTATTTAATTTAATTTTATTTTAATTTTTTCATAGCTTATAGATTCAATTTAGAGAGAAAGTGATGTGTATATAACTAATCTTCTACCTAAAACCAATTCTAATTTTCATATATATATATAGGTAATGTAATACCATCTGAAAAGTATCATCATCATCATCATCATCATCCTACTATATACGATATTTCTACCTATACCGATTATATAGATTAGAGGAATGTGTGTGTGTGTGAGTGTGTGTGTGTGTGTGTGTGTGTGTGTTATGTTCATTTTTATTTTTTTCAATACTGATTGATTGGATTTATTGGAGTTGGGAAGAATTTTTGTTCTTCTTTCAATGTTTTTTTTTACATATTATATACCTATATATTATATACGTGTTTAACATTTCATAGTTTAAATATGTATATAGATTGATTAATTTTTTTATTTTATTTTTTTTAATTTTTTTTCGGTTTTTTACTCCGTTTAGCAATACATACGTTTTAATAGTTTTATCGATTTTATATCTTTAAGGATTATTATTTATATTCATTTATATTTATTAACTTTTTATTTATTTTTTTTATTTTTTTATAAGTTTACTTGATTTTTTTATTTTTCATCATTATTATTATTATTATTATTATTATTATATAGCATTTCTACTTGTTATTTTATTTATTTATTTATTTATTTATTTTCAATTTTTTTTCTGCTCTCATTATTATAGGTAAGACAAATCGCATACGCACCTAATTCGATCATATATATATATATATTCAATAATAAATGTGAATTTTTTTTTTATTTTAGCTTTTTTGTTCAGTTTTAAAAAGGTGAAAATTATTTTACGATAATAATAATAATAATAATAATAATAATAGGTATTACATATTATAACATACTCGTGTGTATATATATATATATATATAATATATATAATATATATATAGTATATAATATATCGGTAAAAATCATTATATTTATATTTTATTATAATATAATTCACATATAGTTATGTATATATATATATAATTATATATACATATATTATGTGTATCAATTAATTTTAAATCCTTTCGGCTTTGGCAAATGGAATATAATGAAATAGAAATAGAAATAGAAATATAATATAATAGATCCTATAATAATTATATATATATATATATATATATTAATTTGGCAAGAAAAAATTCTTCCGAAGATCTAAGATCTAATATTTGCAAAGTATAATATACCGAGAGTTTTCGTTGAAACTGGTATATAATTTCTCTAATTCAAACCTCTTACATATAAATCAATCAATTAATCAATCAATCAATCGATCAATCAATCGAAAACGGTTCTCGGGTATCAGGTGTATGTAAGTACCGATATATAAGCAGAATTACAATGATCCTTTATTCGTAGAGATAAAAAAAAAAAAAGAAAAAAAAAGAAGAAAAGGATCGAGAGTATAATTAACAGTACGATAATAGTCGAATATTTGATTGCAGTATGACTATAATGCGATAAAGAATTTCTCTTTTTCTTTCTCTCTCTCTTTTTTGCGTAAAAAAAAAACAAAATTCACCCACAAAATTGGGTGAAAAAAAAGGAAAAGAGTAAAAAAAATTCAAAATTCAGTAATTTTATCGTAAATACCAATAATATTATACATATACATAATATAGTATATGTGTTACGTAGGTAGGTTTGTATGTATATATATATATATATATATATACATATATATATATATACATAATATAATATATTATATTTATATGTGTATTCTGAGAAATATGGTTGAGCTAAAAATTTGGCACTTTAAACGACGTGATTCTCTCCGTTTTATATACTATATATATATATATATATATATATATATATATATATAGGTATATTATATAAACATGTATATATACATGAATGAATACCATATTCATAATATCGTCAAATTTTCACGTTATTATTATTATTATTATTATTATTATTATTATTATTATTATTATTATTATTCATATTAATATGATTTATTTATTTATTCATTTATTTATTTTTATTAATTATTTTTTATTATTTCGTAAAAGTTTATTAACGCATTATATCCCATCATGTAGGTATTATATATACGATTATCAATATCATTGTTATTATTATTATCATTATTATTATAATCATAATACATATAGATTAATATAAATTATGTAATAATATATAATTATAAGAATAATAATAATAATTAACGGGATTTTTCTTAAAATTTCACTCGCACTATATGTACGTACAATATATAATATGAGCAATAATAATTATACTTTTACCGAACAGGATCCCCACACGCGCCCCGCGCGACTGCATAAGATCACATAATAAAATTTCTAATAAAATGCTTTCGATATAATATAATAAATTGAATAGGTTTTTTTTTTTTCCATTCTTGAGCGTTCGTGTAGAATTTTTATTTTTTTTTCAAATTTATTTAACATGTTCGTTTTATATATCCAATCATCTTTATCATATTTCTTTTTTTTTTTCAAATTTTTAAATTTATTCATTTTAAAATAATCAATCGATCAATTAATTAATTAATTAATTAATTAATTAATTAATTAATTGATCGATTAATCAACAGATTTAAACGGATGGTTAATGTTTGTTATTTTCGCCAAATTTTTCTACTTTGGCACATCCGCGAGCTTCTTTCAATTATTTATTATTATTATTATCATTATCATTATTATTATTATTATTTATTTATTTATTTATTATTTATCATTTATTAAATATTATTATTATTATTATTATTTAGGTAATATCGTGTATAGTATATGCGGGTATACATACAACATTATACACACGATAATAATAATTATTATAAAGATTCATATATATGAACAAATGCAGTCGAACGCGAATCATCGCATGCTGCTGCTGCTGTTTTTTTTCATTTTTTTAATTTATTATAATTTAATTTTAATCATATTATTATTATTATTATTATTATTATTATTATTAATGCGCGTGCGTAAATATAATATATAATATATATTATATATTATCTATCTAGGCAACAATATTATATTAATATTTATATAATATATATATATATATATATAATAGATTAATTGAAATCTACATAATTATATATAATTTTACTCGATTCATTCGATTTCGCATCGTATGTTATTATTATTATTATTATTATTATTATTATTATTATTATTATTATTATTTTCAAGCCTTTTAAATTATGGTTACTAAAATTGTTATGATTTTTATTTTTTATTTTTTTTCTTATTTCTGTTTTTCGACAACGATGATAGCGGTATCTTTTTTTTTTAATGTCAGTCGTCCTATAGCTTTCGTCATATTTTATTTATCATTACCTATATATATATATATATATATATATATAAATTTAAAAAAAAAGATGATAAGAAAAAAATAAAGAAAAAATAAAGAACGCGAATAATTTTAGTTTTTTAGTTTTTAGTTTTCAGTTTTTATAATTTTTATTATATTATTTATATATTATTTTTGTATTATATATATATATATATATATATATAGTTATAGAAGTTATATTTTATATATATAACGTGTTTTAATATCATCGTCATCATCATCATCATCATCTCATCTCGCATATTACCGATATCTTCTTATCTCATCTCTTCAAAATTATCAACAATTTCGTACATTATTATTATTATTATTATTATTATTATTATTATTATTAATAATAATAAAACTTTTATAATATATATATTTTGATTATTAAAAGTCATTAACGTGTCAGGTATATGATTGGGTTGTCGCGTCGTAATAATATATTATATTGTGGCACAGAATACTATATATATTATATATATATATAAAAAAACACTTTTTTATCCAACAATAACAACAAAAATATTAATAATAATTTGCAATTTCGTAAAATCCCCCTTTATCTTAATCCTTTTTGTTCTTTCCCTTTCTCTCTCTCTCTCTCTCTATATATATATTACTTTCCGATAGTATATTCCCTTCATTTCATATACCTATATATATATGTATATATTCATTATATATATATATATATACGAAATATACTATATTTATAATATAATAACTTTACTTTATTATATATTATTATTATTATTCATTTCTTCAAATATTTATTTATTTATTTATTTATTCAACTCGTTTAATTATTTAATTATTTAATTAATAATCATATATTCTGTGAAACCGCGGAGCTATATGGTATCCGCAGGATAATTAAAATGATTTATAATAAATATTGATCGTTATAAAAAAATACAAAAAAAATCAAAAATCATACAAAAAAAACTAACGAAATAAAAAAAAAAAAGTACAAGAAAAGAAATTTTTGTTCTTCAAATCGACTCGATTTCTAATTCTTATATTTCTTTTTTTTATCCATTTCCCTCGCATACACATCGATCGATAAATATTTTTTTGATCAGGCAAGATGGGGGGGGGGGGGGGGGCGGGAAGGGGGGTAAGGGCTTTTTAACGATGACACATATAGTATATCATATCATCAGAATTATTTAATATAATTTAATATATCGTTTATCATTTTATTATTTATTTATTTATTATTTAATATTTATTTATTTATTTTCGAGCTCTGTAATGCATAATATATTTTATGATAAGATGTTTATAAACAGAGCTGTTTATTATTTATTTTTCACCTCGTCGACATCTTCGTATAATTTATTATTAATTTATTAATTAATTTTATTTATTTATTTATTTATTTAATTATTCAATTATTTACGGCTTCTTCTTCTTCTTCTTCTGTGTTCTCTCTCTCACTCTCACTCTCATTCTCACTCTCTCTCTCTTACTCTTTTTCTAATTATTCGTTTATCTATTCTGTTTTATTTAAATTTTTTATTTGCGTTTTATTTTTATCTGTTATTTTTTTCTTTGGAATCTCAGTGTCATTTTTCTGTTCTTTCAAAATTTTTAATAATTATAATATTACTATATAATAATAAAATCGTTCGTATCTCACAGTGATTTTTTTCTTTTTTTTTATTCTTTTTTCTTCCAACTTCCCGTTTCTCTGTTTTCATATAAGTTTCCCATAGGGAAGACAAAAAAAACGAAAACAAAAAGGAAGTTATTCCAATCACCCCGAAGATGAAAATTTGAGTTTTCACTAGATCCCCACGTTTTGAAATCCAGAGAAACATTTCCAATCATTTTCACAGATGAATCTCTGTGTGTGTGTGTGTGTGTGTGTGTGTGTGTGTGTGTGTGCATGTAATGTGATCAATTTTTAATAATAATATGTATTATATAGTATATAGGTATATATATATATTGTATTAATTTATCATATTGAAATCCTTGAAATGGGGATTGTATAAAAAAAATTTGCGCAGTATGTAGATCATATCTTACTATAATATATATATATATTATTTTATACTATATAATATATATATCAGAGAAAGAGAGAGAGAGAGAGAGAGAGAGCTGAGAGAGAAATATATATACACACATAGTTTAGCAAGGGATGGGGGAAAAAAAAAATTACACTTCAAATAATAATAATAATAATAATAATAATAATAGAGGATGTGATTTCTTTTTTTTCTCATATGCTATATATATATATATATATATATATATAATATAGTATATAGAATATTAGATGAAGAGATTTGATTAATAAATCAATTAATTAATTTCTCAATCAATTAATTTCATTTTTTAAATTCTCATTTATGTATATATGCGGGGTATATATATATATTTATGGTAAGGTATGGTATATTATATTATGTATTAATTAATTAATAAATAATTTTTTTTTTTTTTGCTTCTTCTTCTTCATCTTTTTTTCTATTATTACTTATCTAGTGATAATATATATGGTATATATATATATTATATATATATGTATATATACATATGTTTAGTATATTATATAATATATATACGGATAATAAAATTCACTGGCATTTGAATCACCTTGGCAGTTCACTGTGTTGAGAATATAATATACACATACATATATATGTACATATATATACCTATTATATACATACATATATACACATATGCAATTGTAATAATTATATAGTTCAGTTTATTTATTTATTTATTTAATTATATTATTATTATTATTATTTATTTATTCATTTATTTATTTATGTATTTATTTTTAATAAATACGACGTATATACGTGTGTGAAAGTGTATCTGTGTGCGTTTCAATATAATCATAATCATAATCATAATCATCATCTCTCTCTAGATTTTATATAGTATCATGTAATAATAATAATAATAGAATAATGTAAATTAATTATTGACTTTGCGATCGCGATATTATAACAATAATAATAATAATAATAATAATAATCATATTATAAGTATAATCTCACTATATTGACGCTCCTGCACTAACAATAAATAAATCCTTTCATATATGTATATCTTAATAATATATCTAATTTTCATTTTTATCAAAGTTGTTGTTGTTTTTTTTTTTTATTTGTTATTTTTTCATCCCCTAATTGATGAACAATTCGTCGAACATCATATCACCGAATTGCCTACCTATACGCGTATGGGGACAACAACTATTCCCAAAATCGCTCTGTATAGGTAGAGATGTTATATACTGCATAATATTAGGTATATGGAAGATTTACTCAATAATCGGCAAATATATAAATCAATCAATCAATCAATCAATCAATCATACGCGAATTCATTTATACCTAGAGTAAAATAAATAAAAAAAAAACTATAATATATGTATATAGTCGATTTAAGTCATTTACCTCATCTTCCACCTTTTTCCAATCGTAATCATTGAAACCCTTCTCATATAATAATAATAATAATAATAATAATAATAATAATAATAATAAAATGATTTTTTTTATTTTTAAAAATTTGTCTTCTTCTTCATCTTCTCAAATATACTGTGTATTGCTTAAAAGTCTTCGATGCGAAATAATGCTACGATTAAAAACCCAATTATTTTTTATTATTTTGCATTTTATTTCTTCATTCATTTATTTATTTATTTATTTATTTATTTATTTATTTATCAATTATTTAATTTATTTTCATTTAATCATTTTAACATACATATTACATATATACTTTTTGTTATGTTTATGTTGTTATTTAATTTTTCTTTTTTTCTTCATCTTCTTCTTCTTCATTTCAACTTTAAAATCCCTTCATTAACTATAATAATACCCTAACGAGTCATATAATATATATCATCCCTCTCTTCTTCTTCTTTCACCATATCTCCAACATATTATTTATATTATATAATATATAGGTATAGTATACCGTTATTCATTCGTTATTATTATTATTATTATTATTATTATTATTATGCTAGTATATATTTAATTAAATCCTTAATTTTTATATATATATACTATTATATATATACTATATATATATATATAATATATACTATATATACTGTAACAGAGGGAGGTGTTTCACCCCTTTCCTCCACCCCATCCCACCCCCGCCCCGTCCCTTTCCGGTGCACTTTTATCCTGTCAATAACAATAATGATAATAGTAACAACAACAAGAACAACAACAACAAGAACAACAACAACAGCAATATAATAATAATTTACAAAATAAAGAAACAACAATTTTGTTCATCTTCTGTTTTTCGTTTTTCGTTTTTTTGTTGTTGTTCTTCACTCAACAATAACAACAATTATTCTTATTTGTTTTTTTTTGTTTTTGTTGTTGTTGATTTTTCTTCATTACTATTGTTATGATTATTATGATTATTACTGTTAATATTCTCAATTTTGTTATTTTCTCTTGCTGTTGATATTAGTATTATTATTATTATTGTTGTTGTTCTTGTTGTTCTTGTTGTTGTTATTCTGTAACGTAAATATAAGTGCAACAGCTGCAGCTTATTATTATTATTATTATTATTATTATTATTATTATTATTAATATATAGCGACGACGATCCTGCCGCCAATACGAATCACGTAACGATAATATGGGGTGCAGAAAATAGGACGGTGATGGTGGCGATGATCGTGAACAGGGTAAATATTATTAGGCACATCCTGTCGATCACCATTGCTGCAAATTTCCAATCGTTGCTAACCTTCTTCTCTATATCGTCGTTTTTCAACTGGTCGGTTATTACCTGAATTGTAGAAATGCCAAAAAAAAAAGAAAACAGAAGAAGAAACCCATGAGAAGGATGACATTTTTTTTGTTTTTTTTTTTGTTTTTTTCGATTCAAGACTATCAGCCCCACGCACGGGATTAGGGATTAAGTATATTGGAATTTCGAGTGATATCCCCGCCCGCAACCGTGTGCGATGTGTTTCGTTTGGCAATATAGTATAATGCTACCCCACATCGAGCTGACGATGCCACTAGGACTTATGAGGATGAAAAAAAAAAAAAGAAATACAACCTACGCCAATATCGCCCCCCCACGTTATTCGCTGATCACGAAATTCCCTAATCCTCAATATACCGCGGTTTCTTTTGTCTCGCGATTAGCCGCGATTTATTGTCATAGATTTTACAAGACTAGATGACGTAAGGTCTGTGTACGATTTCACCGCGAACAATATTCCAACATCCACAGTATTCCGGAAAAAAAATTGCAGAATTTCGAATCCAGACGGGGGCGAAAGTCGAGTTTCCCGAATTCTTCCCGAAGGAAGAACGAGATTGAAATATCATTACCTTCATTTCCTTGAGAATAAGTATCAGTTCGTATCTAGCGCAGAAGCAGGCGCTCTGAAGAATGGTCTCGACTTGTGGGGGTCCGGAGTCTTGAGGATGTTGATGATGGTGTCCAGCAGCAGCAGCTCCGCTAGCGTAAGGCGTTGCGTGTTGATGATGAGGCGTAGAGCTCGGAGGTGGTGCATGGGCGTGATGATGATGATGATGGGGAGTCGTGTGAACGTGTCCATGGCTGTGTCCGTGGCCCATGGACCCCATCGAGCCCATAGAACCCATGGATCCGAGGGTCCCCATGTGTCCCGGATGTCCAGGATGGTGGGGACCGGGTGTGCTGTAAACATTGTTCAGCAAATTGTTGTGAGACGCCAAAGCGTTGTCTTCCAAATCCAGTACGTTAGCCAACAACGACTTGCTGCTACGCTGATGCAACTCCAAGTCCCCGTAGGCCTTGCTCGACCCCATAACTGGCGAAGGCTTTTGGGACTTCTGGGTGTCCTTTTCCTCCTTATCAGCCGGCCTGGACATCCTCAACACGCATGGAAGCCAGTAGAGGAATACGACTCGCACCTTTACGAGGGTCATAGTCGTTTTTGCATTCGAAATCATGAATCCACAGAAATTTGACGAACATTTTGAAACCGGAAACGATACTCACCCATTCCGACATCTCGTGGGTGTCCGAGTTGCGGTGGTGATAGTTAAGGATCAGAATTGTACTGACGACGCTACTGGCCACCATGAACATGATGCAGTTGAAATACGTGCCTGAACATGTAATTCAATTATCGATAAATTTCAAAATTTATGATCATGGGGGTGAGAATATCGGCTTACCTAACAAGGGCACAGCATCTGACGTGGCGGGCATTGTTTCCGCTACCATATTCAGGAAGACGGTAAGAGACAGCAGAATGGTGACTCCTGTATGAGAGAAAAGATGGTTTTCGATTGTGAAATGTTGGAAATTAATTTATCAGCAATGGCTATAATTGTTACGTCGGTTTGTATACCCAGAGAGAGTTTCTCGCCGGAGTCGGGAGGCAGGGTGAAGCCGAGAACGGCCATGCTGGCGATCAGAACGCAGGGCACGATTAGATTGAAGAAGTAGTACAGGGTCCGTCTCCTTATTATTACCACGAATGTGATGTCTATGTACGGTTCCGGGCAGCAATTGTAGTAAATCTCATTCCTCTTACCAGGAACACCTGGAGGTATAATGATATCGAAAATTTAACGAACGTCGCGAAAGAGGGAACATTGAAGCTGCATCGGATGGGGGGTCGGAATATAAGAGCGAGAATATATAAGAATGAAACGAGAATAAGGATCTAGGTTGTTCATATCCAGTTTGAGCGACGTTTTGATTAAAAACGAGCCACCACCCAGCCATGGGAATGTCTATGTCGTTTAGTTTCTTTCGAGGGTGAAGCTAGGGAACGAGTCGCGGGTGGGTAGTGCGAGGTGACTTTAACGAAGACGGATGACCCCCCACGCCGGGGGTTCGTGAAGAGAAGAACTTGGTCAGCTGTGTATTAAGTCGCAGCTCCCTGAATCGGTCATATTCGAATTTCAATGCGTTTTTTTATTTTTTTCTTCTTATTTTATAACAGAAATAGAGAAAAGAGCATACCGAGAAGATCCCACTCTCCGTTGGTGATGAAGCTGCTTATGTCGCCCCCAGCCTCATCCTGGATTTGGAGATCTAGCTGTGAAAGTCGAAGAACAAACGAGAACGTCGTTAGTTTGTATCTTCATTATTTTCACTTAAAAGGTTTTTTGATTTTTCTTTTCCCAAAGATTCGGGGGGTGTGAATTTCGAATCAACATCCGAAGAGGACCGTTTTCGAAACTTTGATCGTCGATGTGCGCGAGTGTACCCTTTCGAAAAAAATCGTCGATCGGTTGGATTCAAATCCTGAACTTCAAGCCCTCTGGCCTCTTGAATGAAAATAAGAAGAGGAAAGGAAAAAGAAAAGAAAAGGTAATGAAAATTGAATGAAACGAAGTGAAGTGAAATGAATTGAATTTGTTCTAGGTCTCGATAACCGGGCGAAAAATCACTAAAGTATAAGTAAGTGAGTGAGTGAGTGAGTGAGGGGGATGGGGGGGTTGGGGGGGTGGGGGTAGGGAAAAATTAATTATTATCGACTTAGAGGAGAAATATGGAGTCGGAGAAGACTAAGAAAACAATTTTCTCGCTGTTAGTAGGTAGGTGGGTACGGCAGGTGGGTTATACATACATATTACATACTTATATACACAGATAGGCTATGTATGTATACATAATACTTAATAAAGTTTGTGAAGGCAGTCGCAGTTCAAATATCATTTATTCGTTGACCCAGTTACTTCGATCCCAATTCTATAACAACTACGCGAACCTCTCTACCTATATAGGTACAGCTATCGCTAGGTATGTACCCATACCATGATCTATATATGTACAAAGGTACACGTACTGGGTGTCTGCATTAATTACCACTCATTCATTCATCCCCGATCTCCGGTTCCCAAAAATCGTGCGTAAAGTTCGACTTTGCGCACGCCTCGAATGTGAAAACAAAGAATTCCGATACTAGTGCGAATAATGTGATTCTCGACTCGTGCAGTAATGAAAATCAACACTTTCGCACTAGTATCGAACAGTGAGCGAGAAGATGAAATAATCATTGGAATGGAGAAATGATATTTACCTGAAAACCGTCGTAGGTCCAAGATCCGAATTTCATCTCGCACCGTTGATCATCGAATGGAAACCATGTGATGTCGATTTTGCATGTGCTTTTGAATATACCAGGTGGTACGTAGAGGCAAGTACCGTTGCTCTTTACCACAACGTTTGTGGGATAAGTACCGTCGAACCCCTCGTCCGCACTGTGACAAGAATTAAATGAAATTAGAAAAGATGAAATTACATTAGTGAATGATGAAAACAGAATGCATCGATGCCATCAGAAATGAGAATAGCCAGACCATCGATTTGTCGTCATCATATCAATGGAACGTGCAAAAACTTCGGTTGTCGCGTGCAAAAATGAATTCAAAAAAACATTCACTAGCACCTGGACTATGATGGTCGGTTTTGTAAAAGCATACAGTCATCGTATCGTCCGTGAGGGCATTCGATAATTGATAATTTTTGCATCTATTCTTCGTGAATATGTATAGACATAGGCGATCACGTCGCAGTTGAATAATGAACACAATATACCCTGCAGTCTGTGTACATGGTAGGTAAAAATGTTGAGAGGCAAAGAGAGGAGTAAAAGTCGGTGTATTGGTTGGATAAAAGCCAGTTGGCCAGGTCCCAATCTTTTATTGCATTCTTTTATAAAAAGCTCGCTCACTCCTTTCAACTATTTTCTCTATACTTGGTTTTCGGTGCTGCATGTGACTAGGAAGTCGAATGTGCACAAGCTACGACAAGTGCAGCAGTGTGCCTGATCATCCCTGGCGCGCAAGAGATACCTTATGGTATATTATGATAAATTTCGATAATGGATAGTGTGGGTGCAGCAGGATCTGTACATCATAGACATGCGGGTGTGGGTGTGATGTATGATAGCACGCGCTATATGTATAGCACACACGGGGTGTCACGTAGGCGTATAACTCCGAAGAGAAAATCAAATTTTTACCAGAAACCTGTCCGTGGCTTTTCCTACCTAGAATACATTATTGATATATTCCACCAAACACATCTGCTGCGCCAAACGAAAATTTATTATCAAAGCACGTGTATGGGGTAGACGAGTATAAGATGGCACCCTGCACTCCTTTAGGTATATGGGGTATTCCACGTGAACCGGATCGGTTTTTTGCCGGAGGTCATCGAATTTGACGCCAATGCAGATTCAGATTCCTTGTTACTACATAAGATGTCCAACAGTTACAGAGCATGAAACCAACTGGTTCAATTTATACCGCTGTCATAATTATACCAAAAATTTAATCGCTACATTTTCAACTCCACTTGTCTCAGCCATGCATGAACAAAATCATAACTTCCCAGAGTGCATTCTACGAGCGTAAATGAGCTCTTTCGAAATATGTAGCGCTTGAATTATTTTTGAAATTCTTAAACGTGTCAAACTTTGGAAATATGCGATTTCTTTGTTCTTCTACTTGAAGGGTCTAACCAATTGCCCTGAAATTTTCACCGAAATTACTTCGAGGTGGCGCTAAGAAGTGATCAAAATTTCAGCCTCCCGTTTTTCTTCGTTTTTTTTCCAAAAATCGGCGAACCATGTAAAACTTGGGAAAAATGTGTTTCCATTTTTTCTCTACTCGAAGGGTCTAATGGATTGCCTTGAAATTTTCAACGAAATTACTTCGAAGTGCCACGAAGAAGTGATAAAATTTCCTTTTTTTGTTTTTGCCAAAAACCGATCCGGTTCACGTGGAATACCCCGTATGCTTCGAAGAATTTTTTCAGAAAATATGAATGATCTCAGAAAATCACTCGAACATAGTATAGTGCGTCTCATCATTATGGGTGAAGACCGAGAAGCAGAGGACGTGTCGTTCTTTCCTATTACGTTTTTCTTATTCTTGTTCTTCTTCTTATTCCCGACATTGTTATCGTCTCGGGAAAAGCCCCGAAATGTATTAGGTAGGTAATGTGGGTATCTAGGTATACATATCCATCCTTTAGTCCTGAATAAAACAGAGTCTGACGTATTTATACCTCTGTATAAAAAAAATATATATATTTATGGCACATCTTCCTCTTCCTTATTCTCCTGGTCCCATGAGGAAGGAATCGAACCTTGTTATCGCAACGGCTTCGAAAATTATACTGGGAACAAGAAAAAGAGGAAGACTGCAGAAGAATACTGAAGAAGAGGAGGAGAAGATAAAGATGAAGATGAGATGCGTAAGATTTTACGCACTCCGATGCGTAAAAGGGCATTTTACGCATACTGTATCGAGAAAAAAAATGATTAAATAAATATTAAAACTTCAAACTCGGAATTAATATTGTTCGACCCTGCGCATATATACACCCACTGTATAAATATTATAACGTAAATTTCGCGCGCTCCAATTATTATTTAAACCATAATAACGAAGTAGACGAGTTCTAGATATGCGATGGGGGTGGGGGTGGATTTGTTTCCGCACCAGGGTAGTTACAAGCGAATCTGGTAACCTGCCAAGCTGATGTATACATCGGCTATAGGTTTTTGAGTTTGTCAAACATTGGAGGTGAGAATAGAAGGAGAAATAAATTATAATATTCAAATATCGCTAAAAATGACGAAAGAGAGAAGAAGAAAAAAGAACAGAAGAAGAGGAGGAGATGAAAATGAATCCTGAAAACTAAATAATTACAGTAGAATAAATTACGTGGGATTGAAATCGATGCAATAACGATATTTTTCTTTTCTTTTCGTTTCGTTTTTTTCCTCTCCCCTAGGTATACGGAGGGAAGAAGAAGAGAGGTGGATATCGAACGTTAGTCCGGTAGTTTCATTTCCTGTCAAACGTTGGGACGATGATATTGTCCGGGACACAGTCCTATATAACACCTATACCTACACCCATACCTATATGGCGATAAAATATACGAGGGTGTCCTATAGTCGTCTATAAACACACACATACACACACACACACATGGGTTGGTTTAGTTTCGGTTTCGGTTTCGGTTTGTTTTATTTTGCGGAGGGAAGAAGAAGAAAAAAAGAGAAATTGGGAATAATAATCAGCGAAGTTATTTTGAAAATTTTTGTGTGCACCAGGTCCAGGTTCAGGTCCAGCCTACACCTAGTCCAGGGCTAAACAAGATGATCGATACTTCTATACACGCACCCTGAAGAGTTCGCACCCTCCGATATTATACCTCGCGAAAAAATCTAAATCTAAAATAATGAATCGAGGAAGAAGAAGAAGAAGACGAAAAAGAGCCCCTGATCGTTAGGATATGCAGATAGTAATCTGAAAATGAAATTTCGCTCTTATCCTAAAGGTCCTTCATTGGAATAATGCAAGAAAGTACTACATACTTAATTCTCGTGTGGAAAACCACACACATTAATTTACAAGACCGCAGAAAACGTCACACTCGTCGGAAAGTCAACATTCTCGCACTGGTGAGGTCGAAAAGTATTAATTTCTACACACAGTGTGCGTGAAATGAAATTTTCTCACGCATATTAATAATAGATGAAGTGTGGGAATACATATTCAAATTTGACTCATGTGTATGAAGGGATGAAATAATAATTCCTGGCATGAATACCTGCCAGGGTAAATATCCAAACCAAGTGATATACGTATATCTATAATACGTAATAGGTTGGTATATATATATTTGTATATATATATAAATATGTGTAGGTATACGTATAGTACCTACGTATATACCTTTGGTAAACGTGAATTTAATCTGCTTTGTCCCGAAAATTTTGGCAAATATGTAATGGATAATGCATATTGCTTTTGGCGTAGTTCCAAATCTTCCCTTGCACCAGTCATATGCCATATATACCCCATTCGACCACCAGCAGTCGCTTGGTCCTCATACCAGGTCGCCAGGTTTCTCTATATATACACATAGTTGTATGTATATAGGTATATACCATATCAAATCCCGTTTTCATCTCGTCTCTCTATAATGTATGTATGTATGTATGTATGTATGTGTAGTACACACGAATCTACATACACACACATGCGCTCCCGCACACATGCTTGAAAACCCTCGAGCCAATTTCTCGGATGATATTTATGCCAAATTAATTAGCCAAGGGTCGCCTGCGTTCACATTGAGGTGTATATGAAAACCACCCAGCTATACTATACAACCCCCACGTACACCACCCACCCACCCACCTCAACGCATACATTTGGATGACCCAGAATACACCTCGAGCCCAAGTTAATTGCGCATTAGTTTTTAACAGAATCCCATACACACACACCTGTATTTCTGCAAATGTCACATGTATACACATATTATATATGCAACATGCATGTATGTATGTGTGTGTGAGTTTCAGTGAGCTTATTCGTTTGCCAACGATCATCATGATCAGCAAACGCCGGGCTGCAGCATCATCAATGGGTTTAATCATTCGTTCGGTCAAGTTGGATAGATAAACTACATACCGTGCATTTTCGTGGAACACGCGACATGCCTAGATCCGAAAAGAGTCGTGATGCGATGTGTGTGGGAAAAGGGAGAAAATAAAGAGAATCGAAAATGGGATCATTTTTTTTTCTTTTTTATTTATTTTACCTGTTGTACATAAGTACGTCCGGTTTCCATAGACGATGCGGAGGAATCCGCAAGTCCCGGACACCACCGTATTTCGAAACGTTCCACCTCATGTTTACGTCGTTCCATTCCTGAAAAAAAAAAGTGTAGGTATAAATTTATTCGACGATTTTTCTTTCTTTTTTTTTTTTAATTCACTTCCTATTCCGTTGATTTCTTTTTTTTTTTTTTTCATCGTTTTTTTCTGTTTTAGTCCTTTCAGGAAGGAAAATGACCCTCAAAAACAATGCGCGGGGAGAATGGCGACGCATCGATCTCTTCCCTACCCTATCCTACCCTACCCTACCCTTCCCTACCCTTTTCTCCGCTCTTCCACTTCTGCCACCATCATCCATCCCCAGACTTTACCCTCCCACCCTATTTCTCACAATGCAGAGATCCGGCGCGAGAGAAACTCTCTCTCTATATATATATATAGGTATATAGGTATATAGGTATATGGTATACCATATACTGTTCGAAAAAGAAGACCGGATGTTCTTGAATCGTGTGACGCCATAATCCTTTCCTTTAAAAGTTTCACGATATTGGTATTATATACATACATATACTGTTATGTACCTATACATACTATACTATACATATAGTATATACTATATCGAGGATTTTTACCTCCGAATTTTACCTCCATATATAGGAAATGAATTCTAGGTATAACAGTATAGTATAGTCGAGATTTCCGATTATTAAACTATACGTACGTTGTTTTTTTTTTCTTTTTTTACTTCCTTTTTGGAAATTCTAACGATCCACGAAATTCCGATGCTGCAGTTGAAACGAAAAATTCCCAAGATTCCTTGTGCGGAAATTTGTGAAATTCTGCTGCGAGATCAGCCGAGTTAGCGCTGTCTAGAGCGCACGAGATATTCCGTCAAAGGAATTGACGGAATTACCCAAAGGGTGCGGATATTCTACGAAGGGTATATACCTATGAGGGGCTTCAGGGACAAAAATTAGACGATATTTTTCTCCGAGCCGAGGATTTATCTTGAAAATTTCGAATTACTGCATTTCATATGATATAATGTTATAATGATAAATAATACCTATTATAGGAAAGGGTTGAAATATAAGGGTGAGATTTTTTTTTTCTTCACTTTTTTACTCTTTTAGCGAGCGACGAAGGGCGTCCCAACATTAATGGGTTTATATCAGTACCCAGAACTTGCACGACTTACGTTGGAATCAGAAATTCCACCCCTATACCTATACCAGCTATACCTAGGGGTGTGGGTGTGGGTGTATGTACACGTATTGTATATAGCTAGCTATTCCTAACCCAGGGAGAAACACGAAACTATATAGAAACTGGAAACTCGAAACTGGAAACTGGAAACTGGAAACTAGCAGAGTTTGCGCATAATGTACTACATACCGTCGTGAATACATTATTAATAATTTGCTTATTTTCTATACGTATACGGTACACATATTACTAGAGTCGATTACATAATAAGATTTATTTATTCATTTCATTATTTATTTATTCATTCATTTATTTATTTATTAAATGGGGCCGGGTCGATTTGAGAATTTTGTTTTGTTTTTTCAACGAAGACGAACACCGAACCAGCCCCTCGCCTATATGGGGTACTAGGGTGTATAGACTTACCAATTTTAGCCAAAGATTGGTGATGAGAAGTTGATTTTTTTCATCCTGAAATACGAATAGAAGAGAAAAAAACATTATTGCCAGTAACTGATGTGTGTATAGGCGTTATAAAAAGGAAAATGAAAAAACGAAAATAAACAAATAAGAATGGAATCTAATATTCTATA
Source organism: Tenthredo livida (assembly GCA_963992785.1). Lineage (NCBI taxonomy): Eukaryota > Metazoa > Arthropoda > Insecta > Hymenoptera > Tenthredinidae > Tenthredo > Tenthredo livida. Next base: position 695,764 of record OZ023073.1, read on the forward strand.
ATATAATAAATACAGTGTGAATTTTATTTTCTCTCAAAAATAAAACGTATATACGTGCAGCAACACAATGAATATTACTTATTCAACGACGACCGTAATAAATTGCAGTAAATAATTCAAATTTTCTACCCCATAAGTGAATAGAAACTAAACAACATGGAGAAATAAATATTCCGCAATTTTCTGTCGCATGTATACATATAATTATTACCCCGTTGCCTTGTATTCACAAAATATCAATATATACGTATATCGAGGGGTGAGGGTAACGTGTAATAAAAATAATAAAAAATAACAATAAATACGCTGCGGTAGCGTCTAGCGTTAAACGGAGGGTGAAGAAATAAGTAGAGCGAAACCCCAGCGGTGTGGCAGGGGCGCCGTACGGCACGACCCTGCTACACCAACCACGCGCTCGCCTGGTTAATACTACTAGCACTAAATCGTCCGACCACGCGTCGCCGATACCACTAGACTTGGTGTTGTAATGTCTATCGGTACGGCGGTACAGCGCCGCGCCCTTACTACTAGCAGCTTGGAATAACGTAGCGAACCCGGCCGACTAGTGCGCTGCATACATCACTGGCTCACGCGACAAGCCCGGTGCGACACACCCTGACGCTTACTACTTGCTGCAGTGTCTCGTACCTCTCGAGTCTGCCTGATCGTTAGGCACGCTTACTACTTGCAGTTCGATTATAAGACTGTCTGATCGCGCGCTGGCCTTACTACTGGCGCTATGATGTATACAGCGTTGCGTTGATGAGGGAAAATCGATTATCTCGATGATTTATGGGGCTAAAAATCTCGGATTAATTCTACTCGCTCTTTGGGGATGGATTAACGCAATTCTCATTTTACGTGTAATAAGAATCTCGATCGTGGAATTGGCGATGAAATAAAAACGAATGAGATTATGCAGTACACTAAAACCCCTGCGATATTATACAGAAAATTTCCGACGAGGTGTAAAGTAGGTGTAGTCGGGTGAATAAGGATGTTGCTAATCTCGCTTATCCGTCTGCAGCTTTGGGCGGTCATTAGTTAATTGAAAGACCGCGCGTACGGATTAAAGTTGGACGAGGCTAGCTAGGCATGGCATGACATGGCACGCCGGCGGCTTGGGCCGTGAGATTCATTCCCTGAATACATAACCGCCCCGCGGTAGTTGCCTATATACTTTTCGACCCCCTACCGCTCTTTATGGCCCGGCCCGAATTCTGTCGCAGCGTAGTCCTTAGCGCAGTGCCGTATAGTGGGTTGAAAAAAGAGGAGCTATATGTACACCGAGAGTTTCGCCGAAAACTGTATATGGCGTGAGGTTCGAGGGGCATGAAAGTTTGATTTTCTTTTTGTTCGCGGTGAAATATAGGGGCAGGGGGTTCTCGAGAATTCTAGAAATAAGGTTAACGCATTCTCCCACTACCCTTTCGGCTCGGTTTTATTTCTCATTTTCACCTCCACGCCGCTGGGGGATGGTTTTCAACGGTTTAAGACCCTTACCACGAACGTATCTATGCACGCTACTGCTACTCGGGTATGTTGGTTGCTCCCTGGCGATTTTCGAGCACACGTTCAGGGGAGGGATGTGGATGTGGATGAGGATGAGGATGAGGATGAGGATGAGGATGAGGATGAGGACGGGTAAGGGAGGACTGAGAAGGAAGAGGAGTAGGAGGACCTCGCTGCTTCAGACTACGACGCACTGCGGAAGTGTCTGCAGAAGTCGCACGTAAAATAAAACACGAAAAACCCACCCTCGTCGAATAACATTACCTACCTATCCTGTTTGGGTCAAGGGACACCAGCTGCAGCGATATATGTGTACATTTTATGAAACTATTATACGTCACGTTGAAGAAATAATTCGAATTCGGAGAACAAGAAGAATAAGAAGAGAAAGAAAAATATATATCGCCGCAAGTCTTTAGCTCGAAAGTTTCGTACCTATATCCTGGAGGATGAAAAACCGAAAAAAGAAAGAAAAAGAAAAAGAAAAAGAAAAAGAGGAGAAAAAAAAATAAAGGAGAAGTTCAACTCGCTCGAGTCTCTAAAATATAAGGAGAGATTGAAAAAGAAGTTGAAAATCCTTTTACTTCGGGTTTTAGTTTCATCCTAATTTCGTCGAAAGTTTAATACGAGTTCTGCCCGGTTAAATTAGCTGATTATTATCGAGCTGATGATATGATATAGGTAATATTCGTTTTCGTGGAAGCTGAACATTTCTTTTTTTCATTATTTATGAACGAAATTCTCCTTTATACTCTGAGGGAGTGAAATGGAAATAAAGAACGGAAAGGAATTAGCCCCGAAGTGCATAATTGATAATTGACTCTCCCGAGCCTCGCGCGTCTACTAGACTATATAACGAGGTAATTTGTTTAATGAGTGATAATTGGCTGTCTTGATATTCTTGAAAATTCGCTGCTCCGCGGTCTTTTCATTCACCTGCACTACTAGCGCGATTATACACACAAGCTGCAGAGTCGGATACACCTGCTTTACCTGGATACAGGTATACCTGGGTACGCGCTACCTCGGGGGGCGTGAGAGTTTGGAGTTTCGAAAATTCGAATTCGCGGAAAGTGGATCTAAAAATTTCGAAAAAATTCAAACTTCAACCCGGCTAGTGGGAATCGAGATTCGAACGATCGAACGAACGGAGGTGTATATAACCCGGAAAAAACTATAGCTATAGGCTCTTCTGTGCCGATGAGAGGGACAGGCCAGCTACTTCAAACTTTCGGGCTTTTTAAAGTTTTAAAAGGGGATTTAGGAGAGGTGCGCTGCAGGGATGATGGGCATCGAAGCAAGGGATGAAGGAATGAAGATTGTACTATATACCCTGCAACCGCATATCCGAGAGAGGAATGTGATTAAATTTTTGGCGACATTTTAAAACTGCAGCTACGATCCACTTGATGCGCTGCGGATATATTAATTCGATAAAGTTTTACTTTTTTCTTTATTCTTTTTTTAATTTGATATCGTGAAAAGAAAAAGATAAAAAAATACTCCGCGGTGTTAAATTTTTTCCACCCCGCGGAGAGAAATTATAACGCGATTACGCGATTTTCGCTAATATGCTTTAAGGATAATTAAATTTCGCGGGTTACAAAGCGAGTCCGCGTGTTAAAGGATATTAGGAAAATTTTACGAACGAATTTTTTCGCATCGTAGGTGTTTCGAATCTTCGAATCGGGTTTTTGAAAAAAACAAAATAATAATTAAAATTCTGCGTCTGCGATATACGCGAATGAAAGCAGTAATAGGCATATCGCGATGAGTCGATGAAATTTCAGCACTGTCTTACTGCTTTTAGCACCTTATATCGATCGAGGTCAATCTGGCACCGCAGGCGGTGACCCAGACGAATTTTCCGAATTATTAATCATCTGTCTCAAGGTGCAGTAGCGCGAAAATTAGACAGATGATCGTTAAATAGGTCGCTGCAGCAGGTGTAGTGCTGCAGTGGCTGAAAACCGGATAGAAAAATTGACGAATTGAAATTTTCGTCCAAATTGTCTCTCGAATGATATCGAAACGATTTTTCATCGCGATATTTGTATTCTTCGTAAAAAAAATACGACGATTTTGTATCAGAAAAAATCTCGAGGCTCTTACGGTTCGCGAATTAGAGCTAATCGAAGTTTTGTAACGGTCGCGCGACGGATCAGCCAATAGTGATTCATCATAGCGTGACGCGATTGGTCAAAACTTCGAATCGGTCTAATTTGAAAACTGTTTATCGCATCAAATTTTCGCTCATCAATAATCGCTTCGATTTTTCGCGAAGAATACAGCCATACGTGAGATGTATGACTAATTTTTGTAATATGGAAAAAAAAACAAAGAATCAATAGGACGTAAACGAAATAATAATCATATCCTGTAATAAATACGTGTAATATATATATTTATACATATAAGCGTACATAGCTGCAACTATACGATCACATGCGACTAAATAGTATATAGGTATATATATGGTTGGTATATAAATACGTATATCTACATATATGTATATTATGTAAATAAATATTATTATTGACAATATAACATGTATGTACATAGAAACATTGCACACTAAGCGTGTATAATATGTATATATATAAATATATGTCTTATGTATATATACATACATACGTATTAGTATAATAATCACGCAAGCTCTATGTTCTACCGTGCAGGGCGAATAATTTATAGATAATCATTTATTTCGTTATTTTAAGATCAGTGTTTAATTATATAGTATATATATATATAATAAATATATGTATATATAGGTATATAAGAGTAGCATTAGAAATACAGAAATACTGACCGCTCGCACTACAGAAATATCTATGTATTAAATATATATATAATATAATATAATATGTATTACGTAATGTAAATATGTAATGTAATGTAATGTATAATAATATAACAATATAATATATGAGTGTGTGTGTATATATATATATATTTCAGGAACTCAGTATGTATATACGTGATAGAAAAATCAGACTATAATATATAATAATAATATATATCTCTGTATATAATATAATATAACATATATATATATAAATATAAATATAAATATATATCGACGTTATTATGTTTATTATAGTACATATAATAAAACAATAAATTTTGAAATAAAAAAATTCCAAAATTCAAAATGAAGACAAAAAAAAAAAGAGAAATAGAAATTCGTCAAAGCTATGATAACGATGGCATCGAAATCGCGCGATTAATTAAATGAAAAAATTTGAACCCTGATCAAATTTCTTCATAAATATGAATAAAAAAAATTCCAATAACAATAATAATAATAATAATATATGTGTGAGTAATTAAATATACAAGACAATATATTTGTCGTAAACTGGGTGTGTATGTGTGTGCGTGTGTGCGTGTGTGTGTGTATATATATATATAATATATAATTATAATAATTCTGGAGAAATTTTTTTTTTTTTTGATAATTTACTAGAGAAAAAAATAAAATAAATATATTTTCACCGACCCCCACATGCATGTATATAGGTATAATATAATAAATATAATATAAGTAGGTATATATATGTATAAAATGGTATGCTATATATATATATTATGATAATATTTGTATTATATAGTATATAGAGTTTGGGTATTTTATATAGATGTAATATATAGATATATAATTATTAACTATATATATATATATTATATATATATATATATATACATATACTGCGACGTAAGATAAATTCAAATATACAATATATGGTGCGAAGGATTTCAAAATCTATATATTAAACTATAATTATTAGATATAGGATAATAAAAAAAAAAAGGCAAACAAAAAAAAAATTTAATCAATAAATTAAAAAACTAGAGCGATTGGGTTTTGGATCGGTGATACAATAATAATAATAATAACAATAATAATTATAATAATTATAAAGGTATATATATAGTATATATATATATAAATATATAATTGAAAATATAATGAAGTTTGTTACTTTGTTATAGTCAATGTGAAACTTACAACGTCGATAATTTGCATAAGGGTAAGACCGAAGCTCAACTGAAGTGGTTCGGACTCGTTGCCGACAGGCCGCTCCAGCACGTTGTAAGAGTCCAGGAGGTCGTTTAGCAGCTGCTTCTCGTGATAACCGCCACTTACCAGCCCTGACCAATTATTATTACAGTCACATCGATTATGCAATTATCTAATAATTCGCAGTCTTCCCGATTACATTCTATTCTCTTTTTTTTCTATTTTTTTTTTTGTCTTTCGCGAAAGATCGATTCAACAATAATAATAATAATGATAATAAATTCCTAACGCGTGCGTGCGTGGGTGCGTGCGTGCGTGTGTGTGTGTTTATGTGTGTATGTGTATGTATTATCATGTAAGACACTATATAATATATATATATATTTTTTTTTCCGAATTTTATTTTCTTTCGTTAATCAATTCGCGAATAGAAAAGCAACACAGCCGTCGAGATAAAAGAGATTCATTAATTATACCTACGATTTTTTTCATAAGAGACTTACGATTATGAATATGTAATAATTTGAGGGTGGCATATAATTCCTCGTGAAATTCTAAGACTAATTGTACTTTGGCGAAAATTCGTGGGACACATAGTTTACGAGATACGTAAGATCCTAGTTGGCTAATCGCGGAGCGTGTGTGTATAGATCGCGCGCGGACGCGCGGGCGTCTGCCACAACTCGCGCTCACGCATGCACGGGACTGTCAGCTGCGTCACGGCTATAAGTCCAGCTGCGATTTGACGACTAAGATATTGCCTAACTCGGCAACCGTTGGTCCCACGAATTTTTGACAAAGGAAATTTAGTCTTAGAATTTGTCGAGGTATCGACGTCCGTAAGATACGCTAAGCTCGGAGTGGTGAATCACCCTGTACATATATGTACGTGTTATATAACAATCGCGTAATATCGCAGAGCGCGAATACATCGTTATGTAATACGTAATATGTAATATATAGACGTATAGATATGGGTATATAGGACGTCGGCATCTGCCCGCATCCGCGCGGGTTGAATACTAAGAAACAAAAAGGTTGGAAGTAATAGGGCGCGATGGGATTGTGTGGAGGGTGTACGAGGGTTGGGACAAAGGTTTCGAAAGAAAGCTAGCCGTTTTGTATATTAGGTATATGCGGCGGTTTTCCTTGAAACGATGTGAATTCGACGAAAACCCTTTTTCGCATATACTTATCCTATATAGTAAACTCTAGTCGAGAAAACAAATGAACAACGCGCGTGGCACCGCGACGCTTTCCGTCCCGCAATTCTCTCTCTCTCTCTCTCTCTCGCTCTCTCTTTCTTTAACGCACGTGATATGAAAATTGATTTCAGCGAGGGTTGTCCGCGAATAAAAATTGCACTTTTTTTATTTTTAATTAATATTTTTTTTCTCTCTCTCTCTCTCACTCTCTCTTTCTACCTGTATACTTTACTCAACTTTTCTCATCACGGTTCTATTTTTCACATATGTATGTAAATACTTATATATACATTATGGAAAAAAAAAAACGGAAGAAAAAACCTCAAATCATTCGAATCGTTTATTCTGACGGCTGTATTGAATTTATATATATAGCCTATATACTATATCGCTTGAACATTATTATTATTATTATTATTATTATTTTATACGGGTATTATAGTACATATATATATATATATATATATTTATATGTATGAGTATATGGTTATCAGTGTCCGAAAAAGAAATGAAAAATTTGAATAAAAAATACATACACCTTTATATATATATATAGGTATATATGTTTAATATGAATAGTGTGTAAAAAGGAAGTGAATAGTATAATAATAATAATAATAAAATGATGATATTGATAAATTAATTATTAATATATATATATATATATATATATATATATATATGTATAGGTATATATAGGTATATGTAACAAAGTAATGTAGTGATTGTGTCGAGCGTATAAAATACTGTAAATATAATTAAATATATAATTCGATTGATTGATAATAATTATTATAGGTAGTATATATAGGTATATATGTGGTATATGAACCTAATATATATATTATATAATATAAGCGATGCCTAATTTTTGGTTTGTCTTGTTATGTTTGGTTTTTTTGTTTTCGTTTTTTGTTTTCTTTTGTTTTTGTTTTTTGTTTTTTCCTCTTTTTGCTGCATATATTTACACGTCGATTTTCGGTATTTATCATTATATTTTTAAATCATGTATTTTTAATTCATTGGTGGGCACAACGTGTCTTATTATATATTATGTATATATACATACATTATATGATGAGAAAAAGGAAAAAAAAGAAAAAAAAAAAAGTAAAGAAAAAGGCTCGATGAAAGGCACGATATGATGATCAATGATCATAATATATATGATTATATGAAAATATATAATAATATATATAATGTATGTATATGATTGTGATCAACGATGCGGCTGCAAAAATAAATAAATAAATAAATAAAAAACGTATTTATATATAATAATATACAACAGCGTTTAATTATTAGAAACAAATACAGGGAAAAAAAAAATTGAAAAAATTGAAATTTTTTTTTTTTGATTTTATTTTATTTTTTATTTTAATAAATTGATGAAATAATTATACTAAAAATTATATAAAAGTGCTACTGCTGCTGTAGTTGTATATTAATTATATGTATTTTATATATATATATATACAGGGTGAATTTTTCCTGGTATCGTATGAGGGAGGAGCTTATAATCGCAAACGCTACCGCCCCTTTCTATTCATATACTTGTTGAAATCATCAGTTTTTACGGGTGTTGCGTAAAAATGAAAATGCATGGGATTTCGTCGATGACACGACGATAATAATAACTGCAGTATGAATAGAAATAGGTATACGGAGAAAACTCACCCTGTATATTTATGTAGTAGATAATAAATATGAGAGGCGAAATAATAATGCGACGACGACAATAATTATTATGATTATGATTATGATTATGATTATGATGACGATGATTTTATATACACACATATATATATATATATATATATGTAGTATTTAGTATATATATATACTCACAATGTGCGTTTACAAGAAAACAGAATAATTTTAGAATTTCATTTCACACATAATTACTTTGGGTGTAAGAAGAAATAGAAAAAAAAATACAAATACATATAATTTATACGTAAGTATATATATAATATATATATATATATATATATATATATATATATATATATATAAAAATATCTATATATATAAAATCACGTTACATATATATATATAATAATAATAATCGATAAGGCTTGGATGAATTTGCAAAATAATCATGTTTTTTTTTTTCTTTCTTTCTTTCTTTTTTTTCTCTATATTATCACACTTGTGTTTTGTTATTTTTTTTATTATTTTTTTCTTCTATTTTCTAAATTTTTTCAACTCACCCGTTGCAGCCAGGGCGACGGCAGCCATGAGGAACCAGCATCTTCTCATCTTGCTTCTTTTTTTTAAATTTATTTATTTAATAATTTATTTTATTTTATTTTATTATTTCTTTATTTTTATACAACCCGTTTATAAATTCAATATTATTAATGTTATTATTATTAATTATTAATTATTAATTATTATTGTTATTATTATTCGTCGTCGTGTATGCGTTATTGAGTGCGGTTGTTTTCGAAAAACTTCGATCAAATTATTTATATAATATATGATGATCGCACGATATTTTTATATATATATAATATATAATATTATAATAATTATATTATTATCAAATTTTCTTTTCCATCACTATATCTGCAGTAACATATTATCATTATTATTATTGTTACTATTATTATTATCTTTATTATTGTTATAATTATAATAATAATAATAACACGGATATGATATAGGGGATCGGGTCAGCTGGGGGTAAAGATATATTATATAATTAATATATACATATATATATATATAAAATACTATATATATTTTGAAAATGTTGTATAAAAAAAAGACGCGATTACGAATATAATTAGATCGTGGGGGATTGATAATAACAATAATAATAATAATTTGAAGAAAAAGAAGATGAGGAAGGCGATGATGATGATAAAGATAGATTATTGTTATTTTTTTTTTATTGCAATAATAAAAAAAAACGCGTTTCTATATATTATTACAAGATCGCGTAACGATGTATATAGTATAGTATGATGCGTACGGTGGTCAAAGATGAATAAAAATTCATCAAGATATATTGAACAAAAAAATTGACAAAAAATTGAAAAAAAAATAAAAAATAAAAAACGATGATGATCACTATAAGATTAAATATATGTATAATGTTTTTGTTGTTATTGTTATTATTATTATTATTATTATTATTAATCGTTTATATATAGATATTGAATATAAAATTTATATATAAAATCTGAACCAATTTAATATCTATGTATATATATATATATATATGTATATACTAACTGTATGTATATAGTTTTTGAATATTATTATTAATTAATTAATTATTAATAAAACGCGATTTTTTATTAATATATATATATATTTAAATAGAAATATTTAAGTAGAAAAAAAAATGCGAAAAATTACACGGTAAAATAAACTTCTCCTCGCCCTCCTCTGCAGGACCCTCGCCCTCAGACTCTAGTAGATCTGAGAGCACAGAATCTGCACTCGCGCCCTCCTCAAACGACGACGACGACGACGACGACGACGACGACGACGCCTCCACCACTTCCTCTACCACTACCACTATCACTTCCACCTCCACTTCCACTTCTTTTTCTTTTTCTTTTTCTTTTTCTTTCTTTTCCTCTTCCTCTTTTTCCTCTCCTTCGTCTTTTTCTTCTTCTTGCTCTTCCTTCTCTTCTCTTTTAATTCGATAATTATTATCAATTCCGGTATTGTAGTAATAGTAATAGTAGTTGTAAGGGGTACAAACAATCGTCGACATGATCGTAATAATAATTACGTAACCGCATTTCACTTTTGAACTATTTAATTTTTTTTTTTTTTTTGATTTTTGATTTATTTAATTTTGTTCTTTTTTCTTTTTCTCCTCTCTATCTCGCTTTTTCTTCTTCCACTATATATATAATATATATATATATATATATATATATATATACCGTTTTAATATTTTTGTTGTTGTTGTTTTTTTTTTTGCTTTTCTCTCTCTCTTTACTCCCAAATCTTTAATATCTATGAAAAAATTTGAAAAAAAAATTAATTTTTTTTTCCCTTTTCCTCTCTTCTTCTTATTTCCCTTTTTTTCTCTCCTGCTTTCTCTCTTTCTATATATAGTCTAGTCTTTTTCTCTACTTCCCCGCGTTTTCTCTCATTTTCTTGTTTTCCGTTTTTTCTTCCAATTTTCTTTTCTATTATTTTTTTTTTTTTTTCTTTTTTATCGCACTGTGTATTCTCCTCTTTCTCCTCTGTGTGATTGTCTAGGATTTTGGAGCAGCCTGGGGGGTGTTGGGGGGGCGGAGGGGGGGGGGGGGGATGAGAGATGAGAGATGAGAGAGAGTGCAGGGAGGGGTTTTAATTTTTCAAAACGAAGATACGGGAGAGAGATTGAGAGAGAGAGAGAGAGAGAGAGAGAGAGAGAGAAATCGAGAATTCGAAATAGGGAAGGATAAGAAAAAAAGAAAAAAGAACGTACGAACGAACGAACGAACGAACGAGAGAGAGAGAGAGAGAAAATAAACAAATAAAAAAGATTGAGAAAAAAAATATGAAGAAGAAATAAAACAAAGAGAAGAAGAAAAAAAAAAAATGAAAAAGAAGGAAAGGAAATCAAAATTTATTATTATCTCTTTTCCTTCCACACGATAGTATATATATATACGTTCTTTATATATATTGAAACTCCTTCTTTACTCTTTGTTCTCTCTTTTTTTTCCTTGTCTTTCTTCTTCTTCTGTTGTTTCTTTTTCTTCCGTTCCTCTGATTTTTAAAAAATTTTTACTTTTTTTTTTACTATGTTTTTTTTTTTTCTTCTCTTCTTCACAACAACCCCTTGAATATTTTTTTTTTTTTTCTTTTTACGTATATTACGATTTAAAATATCAAACACACTTCGCCATCCGATCGAGAAATTAAGGATTAAGATTATTTTTTTATGTTTTAATGTTTTAATTATTTTTTTTTTATTTTTTTATTTTTTTTTCAAATTTTATTATTATCATCTTAGTACATCGTACATGTATATACTATATATATATATATATACGGTATATATACATATATATACACTGTATATATTATAACATGTATATAGCGTACAATATAATATATAGCAGCCACCGATTAACACCTGCGATTTTATTATTATTATTATTATTATTATTATTATTATTATTATTATTATTACAACTGTTCTTGTTTTTTCGTCCCCATATTTTTGAGTATTTTATTTTTATTGTTTATTTATTTAGTTTTTTTATTCTTCCATTCTTTTTTTTTTTTCTTCAAATTTTAATAATTTTTTTTTTTTCTTCTTCTTCTTTTTGTTATTATTATTTGTTTATTTATTTATTTATTTATTTTTATTAATCTCTAACCTCGCAGGTGAGGTGCAGGGGACTGGCGCCCTGGTCGGCGACCAACGCTGGACTGACTGACTGACTGACTTGACTGGTTCACGATTTTAACCAGCCAACTAACCAACCAACCCGAACTGCGATGTGGCCTGACGCCGGCTACTCTCCCGGCATCCCTTCCTCACTACCCTATTCTCTCCCTTTTCCATCTCACTCTCTCTCTATCATCGTCTCTCTCCGAAATCTCCCTCTTCATACTCCTACGAAATCGAAACTCCCCGATCTCCCTCCCTCCCTCCCTCCCTCTCTCTCGCTCCCTCCCTCTCTCCCGCTCTCTCTCGCTCTCTCACTCTCTCATATACCACCTTGACGGGCAGCTATGTACACGCAGGGTAGTATATATGCATGTGTGTATGTATGTATGTATGGTGTACGCGAGAGTCCATGCAGACCATGAAGGGATGATGTGGGAGGGAAACAGGGAACAGGGAACAGGGAGCAGTCGACTCGCTTTGCCTCGCCTCGCACCTCGCCGCAACATGCCACGCCGCTATCCCGCCGCAAGAGGGAGAATCGTTACCGAAACTCTACTCCCTCACTAGCTGAGAGATCAATACGACTCTTCGGCGCATGTCTAGCTTCTCCTCTCTACTCACTACCCTTCTTTCTCTCGCGTTATACTCTTTCCTCTTTCCTCTTTCCTCTTTCCTCTTTCCTCTTTACTCATGCTTCGCGAACCTCTATTCACCCCCTCTTTTATATCAACCAAATTCTGAGACTGTATATATATGTATGTATAGCATACTAGTACATGGGATAGAGTATGTACCATGCTGCACCTCCTATATACGTTATATACTTTATTCACGGTATATACGTGTAGGTGTACGTGAAAACGATTTTTCTATACCATAACGACGCAATGGAAACGATCTATCGTGTATATGTATAGGTTTTTCAAAAATCTACACACGCGTGTGTGAGAGTCTCGAAAAATGCTAAGGAATTGCGAGATAGGTACCATGGAGTATCGCTACAACGATTCTAGGAACCGGAAATACTCATTTGATCAAAAAAACCTGCGATTCCAGAACTGCAACGAACCCAGAGAGCCGATATTAGCTTATATCGATCACTTATCAAATTCTGAGACCAAAGTTCCTTTACCAAAACTCCGAGTGTCTTACAGTTTCTGAATTACACAAGGTTTTCTTCCGACCAATTAGCGAGCGCGGTACAGTGCCGGCTCGAGCGTCCCGCGCCTCGGGATCAGCGGCTACGCACGGCTATTAGATCGTCAGAGTTGAGCCGTCACTGTCGGACAAAATCTTGTATAATTCAAAAACCATAAGACTCTCGATGTTTCGGTAAAGAGACTTTCTCCTCGGAATTGACCAACGGATCTTGCACAGCAATCAAAAAATCGGAATCAGTTATGAGTCGCCCTGTACAAATGAATCCTTCAAATTTTCATATAGAGGTATGCAACGTCAGCATTTTTATGCAAAAAAATGAATGGGATCATCCCCGACTATGCAGGGCTGTAATTTTTCGATTTTTGATTCTCGATTCGTGCTGACCACCGGAAAAGGGCTACCTTCATCTTCGCATAGGGCTCATCGATGTGAAACAGAGGCGTAAACGCTTCGACCGAAACACGATGTGAACTAGAGACACGGGGTGGGTTTAGGGGTGGTTAGATTACATGTATATATAAGGGAGCGAAAATGGTCGAAGATATAGAGTTTGGGACAGCGAATAGCTGTATATATATACCTACATGTGTGTATTTACATATATAGATATAATGCATTGAGAGACTATCGCGCGTGATCCGACTTCTACAGTTTCCTGTTTTTTCCTTCTTTCTTTTCTTCTTGGTTTTTTTTTTTTTTTTTTTTTTTTCTTCCTATACCAGACCTCAGAGTTCCTCGAGCCAGCTAGAAATGCGGGGGTGCAGTATTACACGCTCATACCTATGGATACCCAGAAATCAATGCATCCGCGTGGTTTTCGACTTATCTACTGCCGAATTACACTCACCGCTCCAAGAAGCTGCGAACTTCTTTTTTCGCCCCTTCGGATATGGATACAGCTATGAACACGCTGTTCTTAATCAATTTTGCGATGATGAATGGAAAAGCGTGCATCTTATTCTTTATTTTTATGGTTTTTTGGTTCTTTTCACAAATTTGTGTTCGATTTCATCCCCTAGAAATGGAATCATGGTATAATAATCATTCATGATATAATCGAAATTCGTTTTTCATTTCTGATCGAATGATGCGAGAAATTCATCTTCATCCCGAAATTGCGCGGGTATAATCGCGTCCTGCTAACCGACGCGACGCCTTGTGTATCATATATTGCAAATATGTATACATGGGGGATGATATGTATGCAGTGTATTTATACTTGTACGAAAGACTGCGGCGACATCGCTCAGGACTTTCTGGAATTTCGAGAACAGGGTTCATCCATTTCCCATGGGAAAGTGTACACCGCGTTCGTCTAACCATTTCGTATACGAACTGGACAAATCTCGTTCGCTCGTGGTAAAGCCCCGGGGAATCCCCCAGCAAAGGGGATTTACCCAAATTTTTAAGTACAGCCATAAACATGCGTCGAATCTAATTATTTCCTAATGTTCCTGGAGAATACCTATTTATCATAAAATTCATCTTATCGCGCGTTGTGTTGATAAATAAAGTTCGAAAGATGATTATCAATCAACACTTTCGCACGAGTATCGAAAAATACTATTTTCTAATATTTTTCAGAATTTTTACAACGCGCCTATTTGCCACCCCTCAAAGAACACGAAGAATAAGGGCCGTAGTATTTTTTTTTCTCCGCATATTTGTGCAACACTACTATAATTTTCATTCATATACCTACGAGCGCTTCTCAGAAGAGACGTAGTAATTTATTTTTTTTTTTCATCAAATGAACGAACACATGAACGAACAATTAAAAGAACAACCCGAACTAAGAATTATTGAGCATTATATTCAGTTGGATGTCCTTAAGAAAAAAAAATATATTTCTGAACATTCCGAAACAATTGTATGGATAAGAAATGAAATTGAATTTATTTTTCATTGCATGTTTTCATTTTTCGAATCAGGAAGGTTCACCTCATTCTGGATCTCCCTATGTGTATCACATGAATTTCATGGCTAAAGCGGTTTTGCACCATAAGTGTGTTTCGCATAGATAAGCACGCAGCTAATCGAAACAATAATAATAGCAACTTACTCAGGCCTGTGTATGTATGAATTAGAGAAATTTTGAATTTGAAAAATGTAGCAAAAACAAAGTCGGAGCAGAGTGGTCAGAATGATGAAGACCTCAATATTATATCATACCTACATCAGTCTCGAACCAAACATGGAGAATAGGGGTAGGTAAGGATATAGTCTTTTCTTATGGCTCATTACTTTCGTAATGTGTAATTCGATTTTTATTAATTTTATCAAAAATGTAATTAGTGTATTTTCAAGTTATAGCTCAAGACGCGGGTGCAGGGGATCGCAACGAGAATTATTTAATTATTCAAAGATTCGTTACGGAATCTGCGGAGAATTAGCAAACCAGAGACGATTCGGAGTCGCATGAACGAGGTATTGGAACGGGCGCGTATTGGTATGGGATTTATTATCTCTAATTATTATCTAGTTTAATCAATTCAATTAAATACTATTTTAAATTCGACGTGAAAATGCAATTTTACTACTTTTATTAGAGTGGCTATTTAGCCCCACCCTACAAATTTTTTAGCACTTTCAGCGGAATCGCGTTGCATGGCGTCTCATGCGATCCCCCTTGTTGCGAAAATGCGAATAAGTCAATTGTTTTTACCCCACCTGGCGATTCTGCCCCACTTTCCCCTACCAATGCGATGCACCTAATTTTTGTATATTAGTCGTGAAATTGCAATTGCGAATAAATAATTAGCCATTTGACCCTGCGCTATATGGTATACACAGTTGAAAATAAATTCTGTAAATGTTAAAAAAAAATCCCGTCACTGGTTTTCCTGTTGAAAATAACAAGGTCGGAGTGTAGTTTTAACAGAACACGTTCCTGTCAGAGACTTCATACCTGTTAAATTTTAAAAGTGACTGTAAAGTGTTAAAGTTCACAGTTAACATATGTAAAATTGCTAATAACATTTTTGATGTGTTAAAATGACATATGTTACCTGTGAAAAATCACCGAAACCTTATGTCGTATTGTGAAAATGGATACAGTAATTTAACAGATTAAAATGATTAATTTCACTGTTTTTTCCTGTGCGTTAACAGAATAGGATTATCTAATCTGTTGAATTAAACGTCAAAACATGTAAATGTTTTTTTTCAACAGTTTGGTACTGCGACCCCAACGCAGATATCCTATATTATATATAATATATAATATAGGATATCTGCGTCCCCAACGCATCGCCTAGTGATATAAAAGCTATCATCAAAATGAACTTATGAATATTCTCGAAAGTGTGTTGTCGTGGAGAGATTGGGAAGACTTGATGCTGTTTTCACAGGTTCTTTACAGATGTTTCAAATGTCTGATTGATTCATTATGGAGCACCCGAAAAAATTATTCGGACATTTGTTAAATAACTCCAATAGGTCGTTCGTATATTTTACAGTACACAGTTAGAGAACGATAAAATGTTGCAAAATGGAAATAATATTCGTTGCACGCTGCACAATTTTCCGATCTGCAATCATAAATTCAGCTAGTGCGCGAAAAAGGGTGGAGCCTTTGCCCCCCCTCCCCCTCATGCGATATATACTAGAGATAAAACTCACCCTGTACATCTGTGAATTTATTTTTTGTTTGTTTTTTATTTCGTCTAAATAATCAATGTATATATAGTATTATACAATACATAATATATAGTATATAGTATATATAGAGTACATAGGAATAATTAAATTATTACTCTATTGTTATCATTATCATTATCATCATTATTATTATTATTATTAATATTATCATTATTGTCAATATTCTTATTAATAATAATAATCGTAATAATAATATTAATCTGATCATAGTATACCTATATATATAACTTATTATCAAACCAACGATGAGTGAGCATTATTTATTTATTTATTTATTTATGTATTTATTTATTTGTTTAATTTCAATCATGCGATGTTTATATTTATTCATTTATTATATAATATTATAACATAAATAATATATATGTATTTCCTTTATTTATCATATTATATCATCTAACAGACTCTATAATATATTATAAATAATTAACTTACAATTTTTATTTATTTTATTTTTTTCTCTCATATTTGAAATTAGTGCGCAGCGTACATATTATAATATATAAGGTATAAATTTATGTATACCTCAACATCGGTATATATGTAATATCGTATGTAGTATATATATGTATAATAATTAGGGAAGACTTTAATAATGGATTAGACGGGTGAGCTGAAAATGCCTCGATTTTAATGAATAATAAATCAATCATTATCAATAATTAATCGCTATGTATGTAATATATATATTATATTATCTACTACGGCAGTACATTACCCTATATAGTATAACATATTCAATAATAAAAAATAATAATCATCATATAATAATGATAATCAATAAATCATTATACGACTAATGACATACATCTATATATATTTAATTATAATCGTTGCAATCAATAATTATTCGCCTACCGATCAAACACCGATCATACCGATCTTTGTCGTGATCTAATTTACTTTCCCCGATATATTTCGATAATACGATCCTGGTCAACGTACTCGAATATGTGGGGTGCGTCCATGAGTATTCCAATCGTACCAGCAGTTGTAACAACGAAGAATATGTACAATTGTAAACGATCGATAACCATTGCCACGTATTTCCAATCCTCACGAGTCTAGAGTAAAAAAAGAAAATTTCAAAAGACCCGAAATCGCTATACAAACTCAGAGCAGCGTTGAGGTGGCCGCGATCTGAAATCTTACGCGTGCCGAAGTCACGGCCACCTCGACGCTGCTGCGATTCGTTGACCGATTTATATCCTCACCTGTATGTAAAGATCCTCATTCCTCAAATGTTCGGCGATAAACTCCACCGCTTCGGTAGCCTTGCTTGCCTCTGGACTCAGCAATACAGAATCCGAACTTTCCGATCCTCGCCTATCGCCGAGGCCATCTCCCCCGGCTGCGGTTGTAGATGCGGTTGTGGTGTGATGTACCTTTCGATTTATCTTGCAATTCGGATGATGGAGATCGGACAGTTCCATAACTTCCATCTTCGGCTTGGCCAAGCCGGCTGGCAAATGTTTTGGGAGTTCTGTGGGACTGCCTGAGTAAGTTGATGCGGGTAAAGTGACGTTCGGTATCTCCATCATCCACCTAAGTCTGGTCTTCTTGGGTCTCCTCATCAGCAGAATGGTGGGAAGGTACTTGAGGAATATCTTACGAATAAGTTGCGGCATCCTGTGGGTCCTGGGTCCCCGAAAATTCCAGTTTATTATTATCACAGTGACCAGGATCGAGACCGTGTTCATTATGAAAGTGAACAATAGGTACTTGGCGATCAGGGGAAGCACGAGGGACGTTGGAGGCAGGATTTTGCTCACGAGTAAAAGGAACACGACGAGTGATAGCAGGATGCTTATGCCGAGGGTAACCTTCTCCCCGGCTTCGGCTGGGAGGTAAAACACCAGGACGCATAGGAACGAGATGAGGACCGTGGGGAGGATCAGATTCACGGTGTAGAACAGAGTCTTTCGCCTGATTATTATGTAGAACGTGATGTCCGTCTCCGTGGGAAACTCCCCGTGGTATATGTTCAGGTAGGCAGGAACGCTGATGATATCCCAGGTCCCGCTCTTCCAGTAGTCCGAAAGGTCGACGAAGTTCTTGTCGTTGTACAGAGCCAGGGATACCTGGTCCCCGTTGAAGGTCCATGAGCCGAATTTCATTATGCACGTCTGCTGATCGAAGGGGAAATACGTGACGTCGATCGTGCACGAACTTTGGTAGATCGCTGGAGGCACCCAGAGCACTTCACCGGTCGGGTATATCAGCACGTTGCTCTTGTATCGCACCTCGTAGTTGCCATCGGCGCTGGGAATGAACACGATGAAGGGGATCCGGCGCACGAAATGATGAACGCATGCACAGGTCACGGTATTAGCTTACTTGTTGAAGAGGACGATGTCCGGCTTCCAGACCTTGTCCGGCGGGAGACGCAGCACTCCGATGCCCCCGTAGTCCGCCTCGTCCCATTGCAGCTGGTAATCGGTCCATACGAATCTCAGCCATACGTTGGACTTCATGATCTGGTTCTTCTCGTTCTTAGACCGGAAACATAAAAGGGAATGAAATTTCATGGAGAGATGTGGAGGCATGGTATACGGTGCTCGTACCACGTTGATGAGCTGGACGAAGGCCAGGCCGAATCTCACGTCGACTTTTTGGGTCATGTTTTGCACCGGTCGTATGAGCTTGTTGTAGCCTCGGAACAGGTCGCGGACGAGGCGTTCCTCATCTTCGGAGCAAAAGCCTGGAAAGGAACGATTAGTCCGATGATGAGGCCGAGGGGGAGGAGTGATCGGTACTTACCAACGCAGAATAGCGAAGCGGTCAGCAAAAACCGCATAAACTTTAAACAAAAATACATCTTGGGCGGGTGCAGGAGCGGAAACAAATCCGCACCCGTTCGCGATGCTGGGATGGCGCAGCACTGCGCCGTTCGCTAATCAATATAGTAGCGCCTCGGAGACGAGGCCAATAAGGGAGTTTGCGAAAGTCATGCTGGAGTTATTCGCTCGAAAAATAATCGCACCGATTTCAAATCGCGTTTTACGTCCGGTTTGGATTTAAAGACGGAATGATTAGCGGCTTTGAATCATCCCTATTGGCTTTATCGTGTTTAAGATATCACGAATTGGGAATGAAACCACTCCGCAGACTGACGAGCGTTCCCGAAACCTCTAAGGGATGGTGAAATTCTGTCTACCTATTACTCGCCCTTGGACAAGGCTCGAACCGGTCGGTAAAACCCGGACTTTTGGTTGAAAAACGGATTTTCAAAACCGGGATCGCATTCTTTGGGAAAAACTGGAGCGAAAGTTCCTCGGCGATATTTTCGTGGGTCTTACAGTGTCGAAACCAGAGCGATTCTAAGCTGCGACCAATCGGAGCGCGGCTTTAACCAACGGTCGGTACGCCGCTATTGGTCAGAACTTCGAATCGCTCTAATTCAAAAACTGTCAGAGCCTCGAAAAAACTTTTGGTACAATTTCGGCCCGGTTTTTGACGAGTAATCGTATGCGCGGGCTAAAAATGTTGAATATTTAAAAACGAGGCGACTATTGCGCATAATATCCCCGACTCCCCGTAAATCGATTATTCAAAACGTCGACGATGGGCGTTCTACTTTCTCCCCTTAGTTCACGGTGTAAAATATCACCCTGGCGGCGTGCGGGTGAATTTGAGTATCCTTTCAGTGGATCGGGCACCCTTGATACACCCGTGTATCGCTAGAGACTGACCAAATCGCGGCGTATACGAGAAGCGGTGGAGCCCCCGATACAGAAGTGCGTTTTGTGCCTTAAAACATTACAGTGACGAAACAGTGTGAATTGTTTTAATCTATTATTAACAAGGTAACAGAATTACCCGGGGTACTAGAATTTTCCGTCGTTAGAACTGTGTGATTCGAAAAAACCGATACCGCGTTTTCGATAAGGAAAAGAAGAAGAAGAAGAAGACGAAGAAAATCATTTTTCTTTTTCTTTCTTTTTTTCTTTCTCTTCCACAAACCGTACAGTTTCCACGCGTATACCTACATTCCGCACGCGAAGTGGTGCTACGGATCGATTACATTTCTCTTGAAGCAAGACATGCTGCTGCGCCTTTATCAGAACTAAAAAACCCCTCTGTTGCATGCAGGCAATTATCATTTCGATTCTCGTTTCCGTATTCGATTTCCTTTTTTATTTTATCAAAAATTTCCATCCATCCAACGCCAATGCATATACTCCATTCGTGTCTCCGTATTATTCGCATCAGCTACTCGCGGCGTATTCTACATGTCTCGCAGTTTTCGGCTCATTAGACCCCCAGTACGCGACGAAAACGGGGTGGAAGGGACCGACCCCGACCCCGTCACATAGGTATATCGATGTATCAACCCGACAGGCACGTCACTGCGGTGCCGAGGATAATACTGCGCCTAATACAGCTCGTTGGTCGTCGGGTCTCTCCCCAGTCCAAAAAATCGAAAAAAAAAAGATGTGCAAAAAAAATATGCAAAAAAACTAAAAAGAAGAAAGACCCTTTCCTCGTCTATACTTAATTCGACGATCAAAGTCAAAGTCAAGTAACTTTGTTACGCAAGTCGAAAGTATGCATGTATGTACATGTGCATGCACACACATACACACGAGTTAGTATATCGTTTGGGGGTTGTCGTTCACCGCTAGACTGGAAGCCTTTGACGATCATTTCAGTCTAACGTAGGTATAGCGTAGGCGCAGGTAATCCATCCGTGTCGCACCTGGTGGCAATTAATTCGCTGCATATCCCCTCGGCCGTATCCATCATGCATATGCAAAGAGGATGGATATTATAATCTCTTTTTTCGTCCCTGTTTCGAAATCTCGTTTTTCGTACCTCTACTTGATTTTTTTGTTTCCTCTCTCTTTATCTCTCTATCTCGTTTTTTGTATTTCAAATTTCTCTCTCGTTTCTTTTCGCCCCTCATTATAGGGCACTAAAAAATGTGCCGATTGTATCTGTTGGTGCCAGTGACCCCCTATTGATTCCACGCTCAGCAGAGCACAGGGCAGACCCCTCGCCCTCTTTCTCGTTCTCTCTTTCTCTCTTTCTCTCTTTCCATCCCCTCTCGCAATTTCTCTCTCTCTCTCTCTCTCTCTCTCTGCCTCTCTCTTTCTCACCCTAGATATAGGCGACCGCGTATACTCACCGCCTCAGCTCTGAGCCTCTGCTGCTGCTAGCACCACAGCGGACAGGCGCTTTTCTACCCTTCCATTTATACACACATATAGCGTATACTATATACACACAATATGTATATATTATATATTATATATTATATATATGTATCTCTCTATGTAGCGCAGGCATATAGTTTGTCGGCCTGTTGGCGCGCGGGATGCCAGTACCTGCTATTCGCGATTCGCGATGAAATTTATTCGCGATACGAGCCTGCATGCCCGCTGAGAATAAGGCAGCTTATATAATTCCTATGAATTTTGTTTCTTTTGAAACAAAATTTATTACAATCGAACTCAAATTTGGGTATACATTTCTTGATATACACTATTTCAACACGGTACGTTACAGGTACATACATTACATACCCTACTACATGCATACGCGCACTTAGCTGCTACACACATATGGCTATTTTTAAGGTACAATAGAAGGGGTATAGGGGTCGATGCAATCGATAAGTATATTTATATCTCTAGAAGGAGGCGTACGTACAGCGAATGATATAGGTAGACTCGTGTCATTGTCATATTTCATTTTTCATTTTTTTTTATGCCCCCCTCAAATCCCTCGTCGCACATAATCTATTCTTAATAACAGTTTCAGGGGGGGGGGGGGGGTCTAGACGCGTATAGTCATACTTGGCGTCAATCTACGCATATATGAACTTCGTGACGTCGATCTGCAGCCATCACGTGGATACATGCATACATAATACATAATAATAATATACCCTAGTGTATACAGGGTGATTCAGATTAAGCGTGCGTTAGGTATAAGATCTTAGTTTAGTCGACCAATCGCAGAGCGTATAGCGGTCGCGTATACAGCGCACTGCGCAACTCACTGCACTCATGACCATAGCGATGTTAGCGCCACCTATAACCACCCTGCAATTGGTCGACTATAGGATCGTAACGGGACCTATTGGGCCCCACGATTTTTTCCGCGAATGGTGTATAGGCTCAGAAATTGACGGGGAATCCCTGTATACACTCAAAATATTAGTCAGCTCAATCTGAATCACCCTGTATATTCACGATCAATTTGATACACATACATGCGCGTGTGTGAATTTACTGCGTGACTCACTTTACTCCTCGTATGCAGAGGCACCTTATAGTCGATTCACACAGCACACTATGCAGCAGCAGCAGCACACAACCCCTATATGCACCGCTATGCTCACCTATATAGTATTATAGGTACTACATACAATATACCTGTACATATATATATCGATCCGAATCTTATTATTCTGGACACGCGAAAAAAAAATTATACAACCCGCAAGATATGCGCGGAGACGTCGACGTGAAATAAATATGTCTTTTGCGCGTTGGAACCGAATTTCGAAAACGTCGAGTCAATTTTTTTCTTTCTTTTTTCACTCTTCTCTTCTTCTTTCGTATCATGCAATGATGATGATGATGAAATTCACGGAGAATTTGAAAATCTGGAAATGAACAAGGCCGTAAACGCACACAGGAAATACACGACCTGCAGAAGACTGAACAATATTTTTAGGATGGAAGCCAAACCGATAGACGCGGTTGATTTGCGGCGATGACCAGCCTGATTTTGGAGAACGCAGACTTGAACCGGCTGTTCCCAAAATGTCGGCCTAGGGGCGGTCAACCCCCGCGATCGGGGGGCTCGACGCCGAGTCATCCGCATGACCATCCTGCAGGGCATAAAGAGGACTCGAGATCAGGATCTGCTACCAGCTGCAGAAGCAGGAGCACCAGCAGCAGCAGTACCAGCGGCAGTAGCAGTGCGAGTAGCGATAACAGCAACAGCAATTTCAAAATTGGCAAAAACGGCGCGGCTACTATATGCAGCAAGACCAGCTTCAACAACGTTAATCACAACATCAACAACAATAACAACAATCACTATATCGACGAGGAGCCTGCACTTGCAGTCAAAGACATGATCGACCTCGAACGCGACACCTCGGACAGGCAAGTCAATTGTCTTCTTTCACCGTTCGTTTTGGTTCTCATCATTTTTTTTTGTGATTTTTGCAAATTTTTTTATGCATAAACCGTCGAGGAACTCGTAACAGTTTCATACATTCGTCTATCGCGATCTAATGAAGAGACGTTATTCTGACGACTAAATTATACATGTGTGTCATATCGCGATGCGATGCTATGCTATAACGACGCGTATTCAAAGTTCGAAACATCAAAGAAGCTTGTGATTTGCATACAACCCGACGTCGTATAGGTACTCTTTATTCAAATCTTTCGCCGAATTAATCACACACATGCACGAATTTGTATATAAAATAGTTGATCAATTTCGAATTTTGAGAAAACGGTCGAGTACCTGTATTCGGAAAATGGAAAGCACACCGGAGGTCAAAAGATCCGAGAATTTTGGTAAATATCTCCGGATGTGAAGGCGAAAAATTGTTCATTAGCGTTTTACCAAATTCGATCACTAACTTCGACTTCGAAACTTTATTTTCCGAAAAGTTTGTCTCAAGACGATCAATTTGAACCCTTATTCGTCTCGATAAGATCGATACAGACCGAGTTAATAAACGCTGAATGTACACGTGCGAGAATTTCAAGTTTCGGAATTTTGAACCCACGGTGTTCTTCGTTTAAAAGTTATTTTCGATAAGCTGTGTGTGTGTGTTGGAAATTTCATTCAGCCCCGTTGATCGTGATGCTTTTTTGAATTTTTTGAATTTTTTTTATATTTTTAAAACTGATGAAAAACAATTAGTACATGTCTAATTAAGAGGTCAAAGTTGCGTTCCCTATTTAGGTGTAGAAAGCAAGCGAATGGCAGAAAAAAATCAGGTTCGCTGTCTCGTAGGACGACGGCGAGCGTCGTCGCCGGTTTTCCGGCACCTGCAGGTCCTGAGACACAACTTCCTGTTACGACGGCTAAATTACCCTCGTCAAGCTCATCGTCGGCTTCTGGGAGGAGCGAAGATCCGCCTAGTTGCAATTACGTCAGCCTTACCGGAAACGATCTTCAGGCACAGTCTCAGGACGCTTTGGACGATAGCGGACCCGAGGAAAGCCCGGTTTATATACTCACCTCAGCCAAAGGCGATCGAAGCTACAAACTACGCGACTCGAGGTGATTAAAACCCTTCTATTCATTCGATACGTGTTTTTATTTTTTCAGATATCTCCGTACTCGTTCACTTTTCGAAAAAGTATGTCAGACAAAAGTTGTAGAGCTCAAAAATCCGCGTATTTTATGTCGGTACAATTTTCTCGTAGCGTAAAGCCTTTCGGAGATAAATCATTACGAAGAAGATACCCCGATCTAGGCTGTGAGCAATTCTTGCTCTAGAACGTATTTCGATTCTTTTTTTCACGTATCTCCGTACTCGTTCACTTTTCGAAAAAGTATTACAGACAAAAGTTGTAGAGCCTTAAAAACCGCGTATTTTAGGTCTGTACAATTTTCTACTAGCGTAAAGCCTTTCGGAGATAAATCATTATGAAGAAGATACCCCGATCTAGGCTGTGAGCAATTCTTGCTCTAGAACGTATTTCGATTCTTTTTTTCACGTATTTCCGTACTCGTTCACTTTTCGGAAAAGTATTACAGACAAAAGTTGTAGAGCTTAAAAAACCGCGTATTTTACGTCTGTACAATTGTCTACTAGCGTAAAGGCTTTCGGAGATAAATCATTATGAAGAAGAAACCTCGATCTAGGCTGTGAGCAATTCTTGCTCTAGAATGTATTTCGATTCTTTTTTTCACGTATTTCCGTACTCGTTCCCTTTTCGAAAAAGTATTACAGACAAAAGTTGTAGAGCTTAAAAAACCGCGTATTTTACGTCTGTACAATTTTCTACTAGCGTAAAGGCTTTCGGAGATAAATCATTACGAAGAAGAAATCCCGATCTAGGCTGTGAGCAATTCTTGCTCTAGAACGTATTTGGATTCTTTTTTTCACGTATTTCCGTACTCGTTCACTTTTCGAAAAAGTATTTCAGACAAAAGTTGTAGAGCTTAAAAAACCGCGTATTTTAGGTCTGTACAATTTTCTCGTAGCGTAAATCCTTTCGGAGATAAATCATTACGAAGAAGTAAACCCGATCTAGGCTGTGAGCTTCTTGCTGTAGAATGTATTTCGATTCTTTTTTTGCGCGTATCTCATCCGTCGTTGACTTATCGGAAAAATGTTTCGTACAAAAGTTGCAGCGCTTAAAAGGCCGCGTCTTTTATGCCCCAACAACTTTTCCTCATAATCGATTATTCCTTGAGAAAAATGAGTACAAACCGCAAGTTCGTTTTTATTATACTTTACGAGCGTATATAATATATATATGTGATTCGGATATACATGTATGAAAAATTATACTTCTAATAAGGCGTCGGGTTTAATGATCTAGTTCATTACAGTACTTGTACAAGAACCATGCCGCAGTATATTATATTCTGACATTATTATTCCACCCGCGGTTAATAATGCCGTTCAAATGCCACGTCCGCTTTTCCACGTCAAATACCATCTTCCACAATCTACTATAAAACTATAAAACCCAACGACCTTATATCCCGCACATCGTTGTAATAATAAACTCAAAATACACTGTTAATACAATATTCAAATTCAAACGTTGAAAATATTTCGCGCGTTTCGTAAAGCTATTACGTCACGCGAATCGCATCTAATCGCAGGCGAAGAAGAGACAGACAAGACACACTAGTATGATAGTGTGTGTGTAGTGTGTCTTCTGTAATACAAAGAAAAAATCTATCTCTAATCCTCCCACCGTGTTCGTATAGACACAACGCATAGGTATAGGTATAATAAATAAACTATGTACATGTAGAAGGATAATGTGTGTAGTGCGATATTATTGTGTCCGAAAAATATCGTCCCTAACCTTAAAAATGATAACCTTAAAACGTAAAACTTGAGACTTGGAATGAAATGAAAATAAAAACCAAAACAAACAAACAAACAGGATAATCGAGATAGCAGGAGGGCGAGAAGTGTTCTCACAAAGTCGTGGTAAAGTAGCAGCAAGGAAACCGAGGTTTTTAGCAGCGTCAAATTCGCTGTCAATTGACGACTGCAGCCAAACCGACAACAAAATTGGGGTTAATAAAAAGAACAACAAGTCACCGAACAGACAGAGCGTATGGGAGTTACGCAGCAGGTAATTACAACAAAAAACAAAAATGTATACGATCTATGCGCGTGCGTGTGTTCAAATTGTATTTTTTCTTAATGACGTAGATGCGGCGAGGCGAGGAGGCAGAGAACGAACCGCGAGGTAACAGAGACTGTATTTTCATCCGAAGTACATTCCGTGCGTCGTAACGCTGCCAAATCTATACTGGATTACGATTCGCCGAATAGTAATCGAGGAGGCGGTGGCGGCGGCGGTGTAATTGGCGGCGTTAATAATCGGATAATAAATTATGACTCTATACTGAACAATAGCAATAACATAGAGTATATAAACAAGCCAAAAAGTATAACGGATCTTAACTATGGATTGCCGAAAAATTGCGTAGTCGATTATCAGTCCAACAACACAACGCCTGCTCGCAGTAGTATGGCCATAGTTAGCGACGGCGAAGTTGTGGTGTTTGACGATATTGACGACAATTGGCAGGGGCTTAGACTCGATATTGGAAGCAGTAATGAGCAGCAAACAAACTTAGAGAGTTTAGACACTGATATTGACGACTCGCAGAGGGGCAGGATGCACCCTGAACCACCTGGGTCTAGCGTCGGTAGCACGCCAAGTCCTGCTTACCACCGTAACACTTCAGACTTCTTCAAGGTAGATTGGAGAAGCTTGGAATTATCCGAGTTTTTGATGAAACGTGCGCGTTGTCATACATTCTTCCCCTTTTTGCGCACCACAGGTCGTCACGCCGGCTAGCGACTGCGAGGGCGACTCACCACCGCCTGAACGAAACCACAAGATGGCTAGAGTCATAGGCGAACTTCCCATCGCACAGTATTCGGGAAGTCCCAGGCGGTACGGAGTCAGGGAAAACTCCAGACTCCCTACTCTGCTCTCTTCGCCTTCTATGTACGCGCCACCAAGGCCTGGATTCCCACAGAGAGTTTTACCCACTACGCCAAACCAGAAAGAGGTGATGAGCCGACTGGTTGACGCGCTTTCGAATCGCTGATCCCCGCCGTTTACTAGCTAATCTTTTTCACAGAAGGAAGAAAAGCCGACAGAAACGGGCGACAAGACGGCCGAACTGGCGCCCGCCTCTATCGAGGAAACACCCGCATCTCCTACTCCACCGCCGCCTGAAAATGACGAGGACGAGGACGACGACGACTGCTTAAAGTCGTCAGTTATTCCTAACGACAATTTATCCAGTCTTGTTTCGCCGGGCGGCAGCACGTTCGACTATTTATACGAGTTTTCCGAGACTAGGAAAGTGCTTGAAGAATTTTTCAAGTGCCCACCGCCGCCGGACGAAAAGGAGAACAACATAGACTCCTCCCTCTTTCAAGTACTACGATACATACGTTGACTTTGTCGAAAACCGAACTCCCAGACCCTAAAATTTACCGCTATATCTTATTTCCAGGATCTTGATTACGAGCTACGTAGGCAGGCGGGAAGCGCCTATGTGGGACAAAGGCTCGCCAGCGGTCCACCGACCTTGGAAGAAGTCATGATACACGAATCGCCAAGAAAGCAGAGATCGGAGTTTCCCCAGACGGTAATAAGCCCGAAACTCTTAACTTTCGGACAAAATAACGACCGTTCTTTTCCACCCAACAGACCGTCGAGCACGAGAACAATTTCCTCGATCTATCCGTGGGCACTGGTAGCAGCGAAGACCTAGGAGAGACAGAAGTTGGCCTGCAAGTAGGACATTCGCGGAATTTCACTCTCAGTCCTGAGACAACGGACTGCGATAGCAACTGCGGTGATTTGGACAGCGAGATGTCGCTCATGATGATGGACAACGAGCTCATGCCAGCGAGCGGGCTTCTCGGCTCGGTCGGCGATTTGGGGAACAATTCTGACTCGCTTAGAATATACACTAGCATGCCGGTTCTGGAGGATGGATTGTCGAGCGGACACGCTAGCGATACGGACAACAACAATCCCACCGTTATGCTGATGAAGAGACAGATAAACGAAATCGAAAGAGAGATCATACAGAGGACCAGGAACGATATGATGGGCTCGGAGAACGAATCCGGCAAGGAAGTTAGCTTGAACGTAACAAAGGACATATTGCATTCGCTGAAAGCCACGTCGCCCGACTTGTTCGTGACGAGTAAAGAGAGGAAAGAGATTTCCTACGAAAATAACGAGCTCGAATTGGACGGGCTCGACCCTCTGGGTACTCCGCCACCGCCGGCGCCGCAGGGCAGGCAAAGCGCGAATTTAGAAACTGGGGGCGAGGTCGAAGCCGCCATAAAAGACATCAGGATGGCGCTGCAGAGGACGAAGACTCTCCCGGTTAAATCGCCGTCCGAAGAACAACCGGAGCCTAGCGTCAGCCCCATATGGATACCGAGGTAGAGATTTTAAGTGGATACGATGCGCGGAGAGGCGCTTTTCATTAGCAATTTTGTATACAGTCGCATAAGTTCGTCTAACTAAGAGAAAGTATGTTGGATGGCAGGCGGAGAGCCTGCGGCGAAAGTAACAGCGAAGATTCGGAGGCCAGACGAGGAGGAGAAGACGGAGACGGTGAGGTCGACGAGGTGGTAGACGAGGAAGAGGCAGACACAGATCTTGAGACTGATAGACTTCTCGGACAGCAGAGAACCGACGACCAGGGATTCTACGACGATAAGGTAATATTCAACGGCGAAATTCAAACATTAGAAACAGAAAGAAATAAGAAATAAGAAATGGGTAAAGTATTGGAAAATATGGTAAAACTATACGACGATTCGGATGTATTTTTTACCTTCACTTGGAAATGAATGAGGCTGTAATTAATGGTGATTATGTGTGGTACTAATGGTGTCCTTGGTGTTACGCAGGGGTGGCGGAAGCCTAAGACTAGGACAATGTTGCCGTCAATGAGTACAAAAATCTCAACACCTAAACAGACACCGCCGAAAACGTTGAGCGTAGCTCCTCTAGAGACATTGGCACCGTCTGAACCCCTGCCGTCAACGTCGTTATCCGTATCCCCCCCGCCTCAAACCCCGTTGGTTTCCGCCACCCAATCGCCACCGTGTGATCGCGAATCGTCAAGTCCCACGCAAACTGGGTCGAGCCCCCAGAAGACCCCAGCCAAAAACTCTCCCTCGCCCCCTCACAGCCTCAAGGAATCCAGCGGCAAGGTGAAAAAGGTGCTTCCATTCGTCACACCGTTTATTAAAACGTTCTCTTATATCTGCTGCTTTACGCTCGTAGAGCTTATACTTACCCATATTGATTAATGAATGATGCCAACAACGCAATATCATATTTAACGCACGACTTAGTTAACGCATACATCCTTGACTTCTAACGTCTTTAAAATTTGCTTGCCGAAGCGGTGATATTAGCACAGTTCACCTTTACGCACGATCTTTTCTTCTTTCACCATTTTATTCATATTAACTTAACTTAATCATCTCAGATACGACGATTAGGTAGTTGAGATATTGCTGCGCGTTTGCATGATACAAACTGATTTAATAATCCGATAATCTATTCTTTACGCTTTACTAATCCCAGGGTCTACTTAGAATGCAATGAGAAATTATCAGACCCGACAAACATCACAGATGTTTAATATCATGCATGAGATTTATTGATTCTATATTAATCGATAATAAACAGCATCGTGGTAGTAGCGGAGAAGAATTATCCTCTCTCTGTCGAGGAGAAACACACATACACGCATAGATTTGAAAATTGCTATAAAATGGGGAAGCGCATGGCTGCATAGTCACAGCTTGTCATTATCGAGAGTTTATGATCAGCATGCAATAAATAATTATTAGGAATATAAAGACGATTGATCGTGTGATGTTTTTTTTTTTTTTTTTTATTTTATTTTTATGAAAACCGCAGTCGTTAAGTTTTCTCTTTGTCAGTAAGTTTTCTGAAAATTTTTTTCCCTATTCATTTACAGGATAAAGACGGCAAGAAGAAAAGCAGGAATAAAGAAGGTATAATCAAAGATTAAGCTATTATTTATAGAACTAATTGTAAGTTAGATGAAGCGTCGCACTCGGATCTCTGATTAAATAATGAAAAGTCTTACTAAATGAGATGCTAAATTCTTCTCCTCTCTTCTCAGTTATCTGATTAGATCATAAACCGTATCTATGTTTAATTATATTGAATTGTGTTATTCATTTTGTTTTATTCCAAACGCTGCTACCTCGGATAAAACGGTACGTAACGACGTTTACCAACTCCCGAGTATCTCTGTCTCTAACGCAGATATCAGGCTTTATAAGATTTCTCGCCGAGATACTAGTTGGAAAACAATTCGAGTATCAAAAGTAGATAAAATTCGTTTTCAAGTGGTCCTCGATTGATCAATCAGAGCCAAGTCTCTCCCTCCTCCAGCGATGCATTCGCCTCTTTGAGTCGCGCTCCTTGTGCCCAATTCGTATCTCTGTATTCCGAGAATGGATAATCCGGCTTTTGCGTTATTCCCCGACACCGGGGAATCGCGGTGTTTAGAATTAACTACCCAAGTCCGCTTTTGCCCCGAGTACATTTCCGCTTACGGCAATTTGGAGATTGGCCAATACTCTAAATGGTGTATTACTCTGGACCTTTCAGCTCTCCTCGCCGACCCTTCAGTACTTATCGAAGGCGTTTTATTCAGAGCAAGATACCTTGGATCAACACAACTGGTGTGCGAAGGACAGCCGACAAAATCTACCAGAATGTGCCAGGCGGAAGAAGCCGTATCCAGGATAAAGGTACGTAAATAATACACCATATACTACGTTACGATGCTACACGAGCGTTTCTCGACTTCTGAGATTCGGAATTATCGGGAATATTATTAAACTGTATTAGCATCTCCCTCGTTTCATCATATCATTAAATACGATACCTTAAATTTGAGGGAGAGATATAGAGAGCAAGGGAGAGACAGGAGGAGAATATACATACATACTGTATAGGTAATAGTCGCATGCACTGAATGTCTTTCAAAAGTTTATTAAATATAAACAAATAACGTTATATGAATTATTTAATGTAAATTTTA
Source organism: Tenthredo livida (assembly GCA_963992785.1). Taxonomy (NCBI): domain Eukaryota; kingdom Metazoa; phylum Arthropoda; class Insecta; order Hymenoptera; family Tenthredinidae; genus Tenthredo; species Tenthredo livida. The sequence continues at coordinate 727,994 of OZ023073.1, forward strand.
TTATATTATTATTATTATTGTTGTTATTATTATTATTATTATTATTATTATTATTATTATTAATATAAATAATTGTCGGATGGCCATTGTGTTAAAGAGGCCTGGATGTTTCAGTGTAGCGCCCCCCTTCCTCACATCACCAACACCACCACCCGACCACCGAACACTGTCATCTTCTCAATGTAACTTATTTGACGTGTCTCTGTGTCTGTCTGTCTGTCTGTTGTTTTTTTCTTCAAATTGTATCGAAAAAAATTAATAATCTATCCTATATATGAGTTATCTATCGCCTCGATTTCTTGTTGTGTGTATATAATTATTGTTGGAAAGGCGTCAAATAAACGTAGTCCTTCTGTTTTAGGAAAGAATATCGACTTTATTATTGGGCACAGCACTTACTTAACTATTACATTTTTGTTTAGAAATACGTAAACCGCTCTCGCTGCTAAGGTGTCAACAGACTAACTGAACGCTTGAGCGTACTCGGGCAATATATCGATTTGTTGACATTAATGGAATCTATCACTCGATTGTATTGTAGCTCAATACCTTCGTATTCTCAACACCTCCCCTCGAAGTCTTGAGCGCGGCTTTATTAATTGACTACATTTACCATGCCTAAGTTGATTAAACACTCGCGATGCTTCGGGCCGCTCAGTCCTTTCGTTAATGCATCTGCGGGCATTTTATCCGTTGGCAAATACTTTACATCTATCTGACCTTTCGCAAAGACTTCGCGTATGAAATGATGCCTAGTATCAATATGCTTGGTTCTTGGGTGGTAACTATTATTTTCTACAAGTTTTAACGCGCCCTGGTTGTCATTAAACAGTATCGTGCAATCGTTGTCGCTCGAAACACCTAGTTTTACCAGAATACTTTGCAGATACAAAGCTTCTTTAGTTGCCTCTGCCAACGCCATGTACTCGGCTTCGGTGCTGGATAATGCAACCGTTCGCTGTTTACGCGCATCCCAACTGACAGCGCATCCTGCTAATAAGAACGCGTAGCCCGAGTATGATCTCCGATCAACGGTATTCGCTCCCCAGTCTGCGTCTACCACACCAAATAACGACAATCCTGTCTTTTCATAAGCTAATCCATACTCGATTGTGCCCTTTAAATAACGCAACACGCGCTTTGCTGCTTTCCAGTGCTCGCTATCATAACATTTATTAAACTGGCTTAAGTAGTTGACCGAGTACGCAATGTCCGGTCTTGTAGTTACGGCCAGATACATTAGCGCACCTATCAAACTTTGGTACGGGTATTTGCTCTGCTCACTCTCACTCACATACTCGGATTTCGCTAACTTACAGTTCATCTCGATGGGCGTTGGCGCCGGTTTACATTCACTCATACCGAATCGCTCTAGTATTGACTCGGTGTAATACTTCTGTTTCAAACATACACCGTAATTTTTGTCACGTGTGAACTCAATACCTAAGCAATGTTTAACCTTACCCAAGTCTTTCGTTTCGAATGTTTCAGACAATGATTTCTTAATTTCACTCAACCATTTTTTATTGTCGGACGCAATCAATATATCATCTACATAGATCGCCATTAACATTATTTCATCTCTCTTTTTACATACGAACATACATGGGTCTTGTGTCATCGCTTCAAAACCTAACGCCTTCAACTCGTTCACTAGTTTCTTATGCCACTGCAAACCGGACTGGCGTAGGCCGTACAACGATTTTTTTAGCAAACAGACACAGTCGTTGTTTTCATTTAGCTCGCCACTCCAGCGTTTGGCCGTATCTTTCACGATCTTTTCACACTTGATTTTAGGATTTGACCCCACTGATTTATCCGTATTGATTTTTTCTAACACTTCACTTAATTCCTCCGGCACTTCCATATATACTTTTTCTTCAAGTTCGCCATTGAGGTAGGCAGTGACCACATCCATCTGGTGAATCTCCAAATGAAGCTCCGCTGCTAATGCTGCTAAAAATCTGATCGAGGTCGATCTCACGACCGGTGAATATGTGTCACGAAAATCCTCCCCTGGCTTTTGGGAGCATCCTTTCGCAACAATCCTTGCTTTCTTCTTTTCGGTGTCCCCGTTTCTTTTTGTACAAAACACGAACCTGCTTCCAATTACTTTTCTGCCGGATGGTCGCGTTACAATTTCCCATGTGTTATTTTTGATTTGGGCTAAATACTCATCCTCTAACGCGATTCTCCATGCATCGGCTTCTTCTGTCTCTTTTGCCTGTTTCCATGTCACTGGGTTTTCTGTTACTGTCAGGTTCGCTGTTTCGATAAATACGTCATCGTCTCCTTGTTCTACTTCTTTTGTCTCATGGTTTTCTCCTTCTTCAGGGTAGTCGCTAGCGCCTTCAACATCGCTTTCCCCATCATTATCGGCACATGGTGTGCTGAATGTGTGATATTGCTTCCGTGGCCTTCCAGGTAATCCTGTACGTATCGCCTTCGGACGTCCTCTACCACGTTTCGGCGGTGGTACCAGTGATTCCCATGAGACTGTTGCTCCTCTTTTCCTACTCAGTCTTGAAGGTGCTTGAGGTTCATTGATTTCTGTTTCTTTTACATGTGGCTGGTCGGATTCCTCTTCTTCTGTCATTTCGACGACAACTCCACCACTTATATCATTCTCATCCACGATTTCGTTGTATTCGTGCTGAAAACCAGGCGCACTTAAAAACTTCACGTCGCGACTTACCACAGTTTTTCTCGATCTTGGCATGAATACCCGATATGCCTTGGACTCTTCTGAATATCCGGTAAGGACACCCTGCTCTGATCTTGAGTCGAATTTACCCTTATTCTGACTCTTGTCTAAGACATATACTTTAGATCCGAACACCTGTAGATAAGTTACCGTAGGGGTCTTCCCCTTCCACGCTTTATAGGGAATTTGTCCGTTCAGCGCACTCGTTGGGCATCGATTGCGCACATAGCATGCAGTATTTATAGCTTCTGCCCAAAAAGCTGGGGGGGCTTCTGCTTGCCTCATGGTGCACCTCGCCATTTCGACCAATGTGCGATTTTTGCGTTCCGCTACACCGTTCTGCTGTGGTGTGTGCGGTACGGTCAATCGTCGTTGTATCCCGTGCTCCTTTAGGTATGCATCGAACTCCTTATTGCAGTATTCGGTTCCGTTGTCCGACTGCAATGCCTTTATTTTATTACCGGTTAATGTCTCAACAGCGTTTTTATAATCCTTGAACGCTTTGAAGACCTCATTTTTGCTTCTAATAAAGAAAACCTCACACCATCTCGACTTGTCGTCGATAAAGGTAACAAAGTATCTCTTACCTGAGATAGACGGACTGCGCATCGGACCGCAAACGTCCGTATGAACGATTTCTAATAAGTCTTGTGTACGCTCACCAACACACTTCACAAAAGGGGTACGCGTTTGTTTCTCGCGGATACATATCTCGCATTCTGACAACTTTTCGTCGTCTGCGAAACTCAAACCATGCACTACACCGTTCTTCACCATGTTTTTGAGGTCACACTCGTTTAAATGACCCAACTTCGCGTGCCACTCATCAATTGCACTCTTTTGCACAAATTCTTGTTGCACAATACTGGCACTGTTCTCACTTTTCCTCACGTAGTACAGGTTCCCTTTTCGGTCGGCACGCAGTATCACGTTTTTGTCCTTGTCTAGCACAATGGCTTCATTCCTTTTAAATGTAACTTCATGTCCGTGATCAGTCACTCGCGACACTGACAACAAATTGGTACGCAGATCTGACACGTAAAACGCATTTTCGATAATTAACTCACGATTGTTTTTCCCGGTATCTACTGTCATGCGAACGTTTCCCGTTCCGGTGATGAGCGTACTTTCGTTGTTCGCTAAATTCAATTCCGTATTCGCGCGCGTAAAGTCTTCGAACATTTGTCTATCGTTGCACATATGGCCGGTGCATCCGCTGTCAATACACCATTCACCTTTGTTTACCTGACTATACAAGGCCTCTTCTGTTGTTGTCAACAGCGTCGTGGGATTTGCGCTATCCCGCTGCCGTATGGGCTCTTCGTCTTTGTTTTCACACTTTCTTGCACTTTGTTTAGATTTCACTGGGTACCTAGCACGACAATCTTTAGCTATGTGACCCGTACGACCGCATCGATAACATTCCGGTTTATATCTATTATTATTATTTCTCTGTCTGTCACCCTCGAATTTCTCAGGCTTCCCTGTCTGCATTGCGTGCGTGTTGACCTTCTTCAGATACATCGCACCTTGACAGCTGTTTGTATCGCTGGACTTACGTCCTTCTGAATCCTCAATAATCTTTATTTTCAAAATTTCGGTCGTTGGCAACTCATCGCGCGATTCCATGGCTGTCCTGAACATCGCGAACGAGTCTGGTAGGCTGTATAACAGTAAAATGGCTAATAGCTCGTCTATCACTACTAGACCAATTTCCTTCAGTTTCTTTACTGCGTCGAAGAAATCTGAAATGTGTTTCTTGAGGTCATCTTCTTCCTGCATGCGCGTCAGCACGAGTTTTTTCAACAAGGTTGCTTTTCTGGCGGGTCCAGCAGATTCATACATGGATTTCAACTTGTCCCAGATTGCCTTCGACGTATCCAACCCATCAATAGCAACCAGTTCACTGGGACTAATTGCTAATAGGATATCTGATTCAGCTTTTCCGTCATTTCTCACCCAGTCTAAATAATCAGATGCTGTGTGACTCGGCTTGGGCCTCGCGCCTGACACGTATTCCCACAAGTCATTCTTTTTCAGAATAGCCCGCATGTGTATTTTCCAAGTATCATAATTATTGCCCGTTAAAGGGTCAATCTTTATAGTGGCGGTCATTATCACAAAAAAAAACCTTTACTGTCCTACCGATTCACTACACTCAATATTTGTTTCACTCGGGCGTTTTTGAACTGCCCGCAAAAGCGTTAGCCTGATTCTCTCTCAGGTTCACCTAGCAGCGGCACAAGTTCTTCACTTGTTTTTTTTTTTTTTTACTTTTATCAATCTTATCTCAAGCTACTTGATAATTGGACGCCTGGGCCCATAACCTGTTGGAAAGGCGTCAAATAAACGTAGTCCTTCTGTTTTAGGAAAGAATATCGACTTTATTATTGGGCACAGCACTTACTTAACTATTACATTTTTGTTTAGAAATACGTAAACCGCTCTCGCTGCTAAGGTGTCAACAGACTAACTGAACGCTTGAGCGTACTCGGGCAATATATCGATTTGTTGACATTAATGGAATCTATCACTCGATTGTATTGTAGCTCAATACCTTCGTATTCTCAACAATTATAAAAAGAAAAAAAACAGAAACTATAAATTTATATATAACTGCGTGCGAGCGTGCGTGCGTGTGTGTGTTATGGTAATCGCTGCACAAAAAAAAGAACAATAACAGGCTGTTTGATTTTTTTTTTTATCTTTTTTTCTTGTAAGCTGGCTGGTATTGATGCGATACTTGGCTGTAAATAGATATATTTGCTTTAGAAAATTTTCAAAACCCTTACTGCCCACCCCCGCCGCCTCACCCTACGTATATATTCTATCTTATATGGTATTATTTGGTTTTTCGCTTTCCATTCGTAAAAGAGAAAAATTGAAACTCATGCGAGAGAGAGAGAGAGAGATTGAAGTGTTGAACTCTTTGTTATGTAATATGCCCTATTTTTATGCCTGCGCTTATCGATCGTATCTACTTATGCCTGACTTTGTTTATATATACTGCAGTTTATTTTTGGAAAGCAAAGAAAGGAGAATTTTTCTTATCGAAGTGGTATTTTATCCTCGAGAAAAAAAAAAACCCACCAAAGCTTGCTTCTTTCCCATTCCCTTATTACATACTATGTATTATACCCTGCCTATATAGCTAAATTCGTGCCACAGATTGAATCAGATAGCCAATGCTAGGGAGTGACTTTTGCGTATTGCCATCGAAACTTTTCTATATTTCTATAATACTCGTTACCTTAGAGTGTTGTACTTTGATTTATTATTAAAATATATCTAAAGCTCGGTTTTTATCCCTCTATTCGTTGCAGCTCTTATTTCCTAGTTTTTGATTTTTTCTTTCTTTCTTTTTTCTTATCAAATGTATACAATTTTTGAATTGAAAAGATTTTCTTTAAACGTATGCAGTAGTTTGATAAAGAAAAATTTCATATTTCATATTGAAAATGAGAATATTTAATCTTTGAAAAGCTTTTAATATAAAATTTGCACATATACAGGGTGAATATACTCTATGAGTCTGATCTGGGAGGAGCTTCGACGCAACGAAACTCAGCCTTCGTCTATTCATACTCGTTCGCTCATCAGAATAATAGTCTGTGATTATTCAAGATACGAGTACGAATGGAAGAAGCCCCTCCCAGATCAGAGCTCGTGGAATAATTCACCCTGTATAGATAGCTAGGTGTATTATTATTATCTGCAATGAGAAGGGTTTTGTTCTTCTAGAGCTTTGGCTCTTTGTCTTGTTCTGTGGTGACCGTGCCGTGGCAATGTGACTAGCAGAGCCTTTGTTTGTTTGTTTGTTTGGCGCGTTCCGTTACCGAAGGATGCTGGTCCTGCTGTGGCGATGCAAGCAACGCTTGTTAACTACGGCGGGCAACATGCCTATGGTCGATGCAGTGTTGCCTCACAAGGAAGCCTTGATGATGATGAATGCGACTCAAGCGAAGAACTTATAGGGAGTACCTCAGGTGCTGGACAATCTGAATCTATCAATATCGGGGCTCAGTCCCAGCTGGCCCCTATCTCAGGCCCGTTGGGGCCCACCACCGTTTTCAGACTACAGTTTCTTGGGTCGGTTGAGGTGGAAGAGGAAGGGGGAAGAAAGCGGCGGAAACGTCTCAAGAAACACATGGTCGAAGAGGCCGTCACTAAGATAAAGGTCCGCCTGCCCTTAGCCCCTCGAGACTTTCCCCCATTTATTTTCCGTTCTTTTCTTTACCTCCACTTATATTTCAGTTGATCAACCCGGTACCGGAATTTTACTTCGTTTACACTCGAAACGATGTATCGAGGTATCTCCTCCATTCCCACTCGAACACATCGAGTATAAATACCAACAAACGCTGACAATACTATATTTATTTAATATCCTGACTCTCGTTGAATTATAATACATACGATCATTATGCACGCTGATATCTTACATAATATATATATGTTTTATGTTCACAATGACGCATTAACATTTCATCAATAACTCTGTGCTTTCAATTTTTACTTTCACACGCTGCTCTGTGCCATCAGGCGTTGGTGAGTATTAAACCTCGACTCCGACCCTGACCGACGGTCAATCTAATCCCTGGGTATTTTTCCATTCCCATTAGGCGCCGGACGGAGAAACCCAGCCGAGCACAGAAGTGGACCTTTTCATATCCACAGAAAAGATAATGGTCCTGAACACAGATCTGAAAGAAATAATGATGGATCACGCGCTGAGGACGATATCGTACATCGCTGACATCGGGGATCTGGTTGTGCTGATGGCAAGGAGGAGGTTCGTCCCTCACGAGATGGAGGAAGCGCCCAAGATCAATCGTACACCTAAGATGATTTGCCACGTCTTTGAAAGCGAAGAGGCACAGTTCATTGCGCAAAGTATAGGCCAAGCGTTCCAAGTGGCTTACATGGAATTCCTGAAAGCCAACGGCATAGAGGATCACAGTTTTGTCAAAGAAATGGACTACCAGGAGGTGCTCAATTCGCAGGAGATATTCGGTGACGAATTGCAGATGTTTGCAAAGAAGGAAATGCAGAAGGAGGTGAATTGCCGCGAGCAATAAATCTAGTCACCCCCGAATCGCTATAAGACTCGAATTCTTCATTCCAGGTTGTCGTTCCTAAAGCAAAGGGGGAAATACTCGGAGTAGTAATAGTCGAATCAGGGTGGGGCTCGATGCTGCCTACAGTTGTGATAGCAAACCTGGCGCCAGCCGGTGCAGCTGCTCGTTGCGGCCAGCTGAACATCGGCGATCAAATAATAGCAATCAACGGAGTGTCTCTTGTGGGATTGCCGCTATCAACGTGTCAGACTTACATAAAAAATTCCAAGAATCAAACGGTCGTTAAACTGACCGTCGTACCCTGCGCCCCTGTTGTTGAGGTCAAGATAAAGAGACCTGACACCAAATACCAGCTCGGATTCAGCGTGCAAAACGGAGTAATCTGCAGTCTACTAAGAGGCGGAATAGCTGAGCGAGGCGGAGTCAGAGTTGGACATAGAATAATAGAGATAAACAATCAGAGCGTAGTAGCAGTGCCGCACGAAAAGATCGTCAATCTATTGGCGACGTCTGTTGGAGAGGTGAGATACATGATTGTTGATTATTTTATACAGGATTGTGTGTTTAATCATGATGATTGTAACAATGTTTTAATCGCAGATTCTCATGAAGACAATGCCCACTTCAATGTTCCGGCTTTTAACTGGCCAGGAGTCTCCCGTGTATATATAAAAAAAAAAAAAACAGAAAACTTTTATTCTAGGAGAAAAGCGAACAAAAAATAATAACGATAACGATAACGATAACGATAACGATAACTACTACTACTACACCTGGTCACGTAGAAAAACAGACAATACATCCTATCCGCCATCCATTATCATTAACATATTAATATATTCACCATGACTATCATGATTGAATCTGAATTAGGTGTTTTTAATCACCTGCTTTTCTGCTGGGGGGAGAGAGAGAGACGAAATACGTACATACTCACTATCCCTTATTATACCCCGCGGCTTAGGCTTATCAATAATCACGATGATACTAGCTAGCAATCCTTTACCCCTTAGCCCCCTACCCCCCAACCCCGCCCCAAAAAACCCCCTCAGAGAAAAACTTAATTAAAATATTGATGAATAATGAATAATATTTAATCGAGCATAATTAATTTATATAATAACATATATAATATAATATATGAATATATATATATAATACAACATTTTATTAATCGTTGTTACGTTATCTCGTAGCAATTTTAAATATTCTAATATCAATCATCATCTTCATATAGAGATTTATTAAGGGGGTATTATAAATGCACACACACACCTTCGAATGGATTGAAAATTTGAAATAGAAATAAATTGAGAATTTGAACCCATCCATAAAGGAGCACATACCCCCTTGATGATCGTTTTCTTTTAATACTTATTTATTTATATAATCGTCTTATAATTAAAGATAATTGCTACGAGGTAATCGTATACATCGAATTTGCGCCAATAAAGATGTTATATATATATATATGATACGATACGGGGGATGCAATGCACATCATTATAAATAGCACAAAGGTCTTTACCGCAATGATGACGATGGGAAAGAAGATATGTATTTCGTAGATTAAGCGGTGGACTAAAATTGTATATTTAAATGAAATTAACTTATATATATATATATACATATGTATATGTCCAGGATTTTCTAGACGATATATAGTACATATATATAAACAAACTACAAATGAAACCTATACTAAACGCTATTACTACTACTAATACTATACTATGCTACTCTGTCTCTGCTTTTCTTCCGGAGACCAAAGATCATCGTTACTAAATCTACTCAACAAATCTCTTATACTATAAACATTCCAAATTATTAAATTTTCAATTCTCAATTCTCAATTTCACTTATTATAATGATATACATATGTAAAAGCAACGCTCTGCTCCGATCTGAATCCTCGATCTTTGAATTGAATATTTATTTACACACTGAGAGTTTAAATCATCGACGAATTAATATAATATTATCATTTCTTCTTTTAGTTTCTGCAAATCATTTTGAAAATTAGAGAAAAGAAAAAGAAAAGAAAATAGAAGACAAAAAAAAAACCAAGCTTTGATCATATACTTCTTAGATAAAGAGATAATTATTATTGAATACTACGAGAGAATATTAAGTATAGAAAGAACAAAGCGACTATTACTATTCCCAAAACGTTTTTTAAAGACCAATAATTATGTCAGCGATATGATTCATCGGTATATAAAATAGAATTTTCTTTCTCTTTTCTTCTCATTCTACCCGATGAATTTAATCGACGATTATTAATTAAATTTGAAAAACAAATTCATAATAATAATAATAATAATAATAATATTGACTTCTATAAACGTCGGGATGTATATTTTATGGGATCAAAGAAGCAAAAAAAAGAAGAAAAAATAATAAGAAAAAGAAAAAGAAGGAGATATGTTAAATAGAGTTGGGTGGCTGGAGAAGTAATAATCTATAATCTAGTCATTAATTATTATCTATGTAAACTATAAAAATTAATATAATATTAATAACGAAAGAAAAAAAAAGAAATGGAAATGGCAATGGAAATGAAAAAAAAAAGATTTGAATAGTATAAATACTCAGCCATCGCGAGCCAACCCGACTGATCGTGTCTAGCCACATTTCTAATAATACACATACATACATACATACATACATAAATAATAATATATTAAAAAGCCATTCTGCGATCTATTATTTCCACACACACAAATAGATAACATAAATAAATAAATAAATAAATAAATAAAGATAATAAAGCTCTCTTTCCGTAATATGGAATAACTTAACTTAAATTATTGCTAATATATTAAAGTAAAAGAGAAATTATGGATTATTATTATTAGTATTTGAATATTAAGAGGCGTTTTCATCATTATTTTTTCCCATTTTGAAAATAAATTTGTCGCGTGTGAAAAGTACACCGGTTTTCTCGCACCGGTGCGTGGAAATTAAAATTACTCTTTACGCACTAGTGCGAGCAAAAAAAGATTCTTAGTAACACTATTTCCACACTAAATTTCGAATTTTTCGCACTGTTTCTAAACGAAAGAAAGAAAGAGAAAAAGAAAGGAGACGAACAAAAATATATATATTACAGTGCGCATCGCGTTGTTTGATAATATCATACTTTTCGCACTAGTTTTCCAGAACGTGCTATTTTTAATAATATGAATTACCTAGCTATTTATAAAAAGAAAAAAAAAGGACGCATTTTATTTATTACCTATATATATATATATATATATACACACACACGTATAATAATAATAGATGCCTGTTTTTCGGTATCGTTGGGTGTTTATTAATTAAAGTTCAGTCCCGTCTCTAAAATCTCTTTTTTCTCTAATGAAATACGAACAGCGATGTATCTAATAATAATAATAATAATAATTTTAATTTATTGGATATTAATACGAATGAAAATGAAAATTAGTAATGCGCGTAATTACTGTATTTTCTAGCGATGTTGAAAAGTGTATTATGTTTGTTTAAATAATTATAAAACTATTATAAAATAAAATAAAGAAAAAAAAATAAAAGGCACAAGAAATAATGAGCATCGACTGTGTGCAAGAGAATACGTCAGCAGCTAGACTGGGAATTATGCTTATGGCTCAGATCGAGACATAGTATGGTATGTCTTGTAACATAATATAACAGCTTTTTCAAAAGCTCAATTGTGATGATGCGCGATGATAAATAATTAAGGGGAGAGACGGGGAGAGACAAGATAGAAAAACAGAAGATATTAGGCGATATAAATTTCGAAGGGAGAGATAGAGAGATAGAGAAAGAGAGAGAGAGAAAGAGAGATAATTGAATAATAAGAATAACGCCCACCTCGTAAATAATTATTATAATTAACTAACTAACTACCTAACTACCTAGTATCTTATAAATAAATTTATCTAGGAGCTTATACGCCGTAGCTTAAATCACAAAGTCATAATATGATATATATATCGCGCACTAAAAAGAAGAGAAAAGAAAAGAAAATAAATTGATAAAATAAGAAATATCATACGCCATGACCCACCCCCTACTCTCTATAAATGTTTGTGAGTGTATAATAATAATATGAATAATAATGAATAATGAATAATGAATAATGAATAATGAATAATAATTTAATAAATATAATTATAAGTAAGTGAGCTATTGAATGTGTATATGGTTATTATACTATACTAGTCCATACAAAGATACAAACAATAAACTGTAATTTTGAATTCAAATATTCAATATAAATATTACCTATTTCGAGTTTATTATTATTATTATTTTTTATCTAGTATCGTTGAAGAAAACAAAAAAAAAAGAATAAACCATTCTTCTCTTTAACAATTTGCTTTAAACATCCTATTATTTTTTTATTATCGTTATTACACCATTAGTTACAATGATCATTATTACAATAACGCTGGGAGCAGTGTATTAATCCGTATGTTAAATCGTTTTTTCTTTTTTCTTTTTTATTCTCTATGATGGAATATTTCATAGTAATCGCATCGATACAACAACAACTGATATTATTATTAGATCTCATAATAGTTTTTACTATCTCAATATATCTAGCGTCTGAATAATAATTATACAATTGGATTTATTTTATATATATTCATTGATTGATTTTTGCACAAATATAGTACATCGCTTTTTTTTTGCAATTTATTATTATTATTATTATTATTATCATATATGGTATTTCAAATAACTCAGTGATATCGTCGTAATCGTGTTACTGTTTATTTATAATATTTAATAGTGTATAGCGCAGCTCACTATCCTCACCGTCTTTTCATACCTACTACTGTATACTATAATAATCGATCAGCATATTATCACGATAAAGAAATTACATCATTACGGATTTCAGAAAAAAATTAAAGCTAAGCAAGCGCAGCCTTTCAGTATACAGTAGAGTATTAATTCACCGTATTTGACTAAAAACTGATATCACAAAAGCAATTATATTTAATTATAAAGAGTCGATTGAGTGTTTCATCTCATTTTTTTATTTTTTCCGAAATAAAGTAACATAAAATATATCAGTCCATAATGTGCAGTATAAATATATACATATAATATACTGATACATACACATGTATACATCATCATACTGTTCGTTATTTTAATCTATCGACAATATTTCAAGTGTCTGCGGGTGTAGATTTGTAATTCTTGCCTATCAAACGTGTTACCTTCGCATGTAACTTAACATATTCGATTTTTCTAATTCTTTTTTTTTAATTATTGTTGTTTTTTGTTGTTGTTTTCTGAGTGAATTGTGAATTGAGTAAATTAATAAGATATATTTCAATAAAACAATATAAGTAGAGATAATATAGAAAAGAAACTAGCTTTACTACAAAATATGCAGAGTAGTTACTTTAGTTATGCCGTTGATTTGATCAGACGTACGTGTAGGTATGTACAATGTACATACCCTTATTTTATATAATTTAAAGAATAATCTCTAAATTATAAAACTAGCCTCGGGGTAATATTTTTGCTTTTTTTTCTCTTTTCTTTTCTTTTCCATCTACGCAATAAAGAGAATAAGAATTAAATTCTAGCGAATAATAGAAAAGAATGAAGAAGAAAATAAGCAAAAGAAAAGAAAAGAAAAGTAAAGAAAAGAAAAGAAATTACACACACTCTTTATAGTTTTATAATTTTACAAAAAAATTCTTTTTATTCATTAAAACAGCAAATATCGCTTTTACTTTCTCTTTAATCTCTTTTTTTCTCTATTATTTCTTCTTCTTCTTTTTCTTCTTTTTCTTCTTCGACACAGTAAGTAGTCTATTCGCAAGGGACATCATATTGTGAACAACGCGCGCTCGCGCGCTTGTCCTGCTAGGTATTAGAAAATTTTTTAAGTGTTTTGCTGCTGCAACATCAGCGTGCTAGTAATATTTTTGTTTTCTTATAATATCCGATGAATAAAGACAGTGAAGTGAAAAGTTGGTGGGCAGGGGCGGGGGGCTGGGGGGCTGGGGGGAAACCTTGATTGCAAAAAAAAGAAAAAAAAATGGATTGGAGGGTTTATTTTTTTGTTTTTTTGTTTTTTTTTCTCTAAATTTAGGAAATTTATAAAGGCAGAGGCAGCTCCGTTTAAAACAGTTATAAAAACACAGTGTTTTTTTGTTTTTTGTTTCTTTCTTCTTCTATTATTATGAGATCAGTTGTCCATTGCGTATCTGCGCGTCCATTCTTTGGCATTGCGTATCGCTTCACCTTCGTTAACCTTCCATAATTCGGCGACGTCGTTTGCTAGAGGATCGTCGGGATTGGGAGCGCTAAGTAACGCCTGTATCGATAACAATACTGTTCTTATCTGTAGAGCCGGACTCCATTTGTCCTTTAATATATCGAGGCAAATTCTACCCAGTCTGGAAATAAAAGATATGAAATGAAAAATGAGGAAATAAGAAAATAGAAATTTTCGTGACGAGTGTCTTTTGTTTTTTTTTGTTTGTTTTTTTTATTTACCTGTCGATATTCGGATGATATATTTTCGTAATAAATCTAACTTTAGGTGCTGACATTGGATAATCTTCGGGTAGAAATAATTCTAGCTTAAATAGCCCGCCTTCGAATGGTGAATCTTCGGGCCCGGTAACAATAACGTGAAAATATCTCGCATTAGCATCGTCGGGTACAGCGCTTATGCCGGGTACAGGTTCTTGCATCAATCTTTGAGTTTCTTTTATTATACGCCGTGGCAAGGCCGCCATTATTATCCTCTATCGTCTCTCTCTGTGGTAAACACACACACAATTTATACGATCTTTATTAAATACAGAAATACAGAAAGACACACCACACGGTTAAACGCTAGTGTCAAACTAACCTATCAAATGAACGAACAAGAACAAGAAAAAAGAAAGAAAGAAAGAACATACTACAACGAACCAAGGAAAAACAAAAAACAACATAGAGCGTCTACTCGTTAGAAAAAACAAAAAAAAAATAGAAAAAAAATTTCAGAAATTCGCTAAGATATCGAACGGTATACATAGCAGGGTATCTTTCCATTGTTTTAAATAAAAATACGTATACACAGTGTTGTATAAACAAAGAACAACAACAACAACAAAAAATTGAAAATTGACTATTCCTCACTTTGACGTGCGATATAGTCGTGACACGGACACGTCGAATAAGAAAGAGGGGTGGGGGAGACGAGACGGGCGTGATTTGTGATTTTTCTTTTTTTACAGATAAATAATTGCGTATATACTGTATAAAAATTAACAAAAACGTACGATTTTTAACGTAGATCGCGGGGGGCGGGGGGAATATAGTATAAACTTTACTTATGTTCAACAAGAGACGGGTTATCTTTTTTTTTATAATTTTATGCCGTTTTTTTTTTTTTTTATAGTTGGTGGTGATATAGTCTGCTGTTCTTTTGTTTTTTCGGTTTTATGTATTCCGGTTGAGTTGGTTAGTTTTATCGTCTGCTTTTTTATACTATACAAGCTCTCCCTTATGCTTTGATTTGACTTTACTTTACTTGACCGAACGGGAATTCGTCACGTTACTTTATTATAAGTAAAGTCAACTCGCGCGAACCGAAAACAAAGTGTTAATACTTATACTTATATACTTTGCAGTTCTAGTATATATATCGTATGATAATATGATAAAAATTGCGGTTTATTAAAGCTTGACGTATTATAATTAAGTCGGGAGTTCCTTCACTCCTTCCTTCCTTGTTGTATGTTTTTTTCTTTTCTTTTTCTTTTACTTCATTTATTAACCTTTTGTTTCTTTTTTTTATTATTATTATTATTATTATCCTTAATATACTCCAAAGAAGATTTATAGTATACCTATATTATATATATATATATATATATATATATATATTATATGTATATGTATGAAATTAATTATTTAATTGTAATTAATCAACCGGTAGTATGGTATGGTATGTATGTATACCTATCCACGCGAGAAGAACCCGTAATATATATTTTTTGTAAAATAATATATATACTAATTTAATTTCAACACTTCAATAATCTTCGCTCCAATGGGTTATACTAATCTCTCTCTCTATAGAAGACGTACGTACACCAGTTCCAACTTCCACTTCCACTATTCCAGTTCACACACTCACAGCCGCAGAACGCGCCGCTACGATAGAAAGTAGAACCTCTTTATCATTTACAGTATTGGGTTTAGGGTTAGTGTTACCGACACGTAGATGGCGGTAGTGAGGTGCTACAAGACCGTGATACACACCACCGAGGTCAAATTCGCGGTTATCATTCGCAAAACGATATGATATAGACAGGTAAAAAGACAAAATGAACATTGATTACTCAAAGACACAATTTTTAATAAATATCCCGTACAAAGCCGGCTATAACTATATTATAATGAGTAAAAATTCATAGATACATATTTACACACTGCAACGTTACGCGAGTCAATTTTCCCAAGTTAAGAAAAACGCGCGTAGGGTCGTCTATCTTCGTGCTATTTATCAGATCATTGGCGTAACTCAGTCGGTAAGCTAGATCCGCGTGTATACATACATCAGAGAGAAAAGAAAAAAACGCACTACATATATCGCAGACTGGTGCGAGCTGTCATTGTTCAAAAGTCAAATTACATACACAGTAAACATGTCATGTCTATTGTAAGATGATGATGATGATGATAATAATCGTGAATAATTCAAGCGTCGTATTATATTATTAACGTGTTTCATTAACTGTCATAAACAGACACGCAAGGTACATACATACATACACGTAAATATTATTTTCATTTATTTTCTCGACGTTTATATCGTTACGCGCAATAGACACCGTCTATTGTTTACAATTATATTATCGCTCGTAACTTATTTAACCGATCGTATACATCATACATCGCTACTTATACACATTCGAATATCATTTATAGGTTAAAGAGGTTAGAAACAAACATCCGTATCTTGTTTGATGTAAAAACCTAACCTAACCTAATCTCACATAACCTAACTCTAGTGTTAGACTACAGCATCTCTTAGTTCGTAGTAATTCAAACGGACGCTAATATCATCATATATTAATATATCGAATCTATTTCTTAACCCCAGAATCTAAGAATGGCAGATGTTAGACTCCTCATTCAAGAGGAAGGACGCACGGCAAGAAATTTAGTCGCCTTTAACGTGCCCGTAGCAACAAACAACGGCGATAAATTAGTGACCAGAAAACCTCCGAGCATTCCCAAAATATCGCAACCTAGCGCGACTAAGAGATCGGCCAAACCTGCTACCCGGGTTCGCTCTGCTTCTACTGGCAGAGACAAGAAGTCTGGTAAATTATTTTGCCCCAAACCGCAATTCAGACGTCAATGTTTTAACACTTTTATCAATTTTTATCGCAGAACTACAGGCCAGGTATTGGGCGTTCTTGTTCGGGAATCTTCAGCGAGCTGTGGATGGGATATATCAAACTTGCGAAGAAGACGAGAGTATATCAGAGTGCAAAGAGGTGATATTAGTCCTTGAAAATTATACCAGAGATTTTCACAACCTTATAGAATGGTTCAAGGTGAAATGGGCGTACGAAAGCACTCAGCCTCCGCTTAGACGCGTTCCTCTTGCTTGGGAAGTTAGGAAAACTTCGCCAGGAAGGGCCTGGGGCTCTTCGGGCATACAGAAATCCTCGAGTCCTGTACAGAGGACGAGTCCTACAGGATCTAACTGCAAGAGTCCCGTCGATCAGACCATTGTCGAAAACCAGGTGGTCGTTATTGAGGGAAACAAGATCGTGCAAGGAAAGAATACCGGCGATAAAAGCACCGCCGATTTGCCACATGGCTGTAATACTAACAAGGGCAAAACTGGCAACGCTAAAGTAACGGGTTCAAAGACTGTGGCTAAGCGGGCGGAAACGAGAGGCGTAAAAGTATTTGAAGAGAGTCAAACCCCTAGGGAAATGGAAAGATCGGGTAAATCGACTGGGAATTGCAACAACGACGATAAGTCGATCTGTAATCGATCGGAAAATAACAACGCGAATAATAATTCAGATGATGGGAATGTAAATGGTGGGGAAAGAATTACGGGGGTAAAAAACAAGGCCGATACCTCCGAGGATAAAATGAATAAAATGAATAAAAACAGCAGACCTACCAGGCCTGCGTATTCAACGGTTTCGAGAATGAGACCCACCGCCAATTCTAATAGCCAGAACTTGACTGATACGCCGAAAATAGTTAGGAGTAAGACGTCGGTGTGCATGAAAGGAGCTTCTAACGTCTCTAGAACGAGGCCTGGCACCTCCGTTATAGTCAGGAAAAGATTGCAGCTTCCTGCGTCGAACAGCGTAAGTGTGATGGTAAAAACTCTGAGACGATATATTGAAGGGGTTTTCTATTTTCCAGGAATTTGTTCACGGGGATCATGCCAAGGACTTGAGCGGTTCGGTCGAGGTTCTGACCAAGCAAGTATCCGTGGCGAAGGTGAAAGACGAAGGGGAGGGGTGGCAGACTGTGAGGAGTCGTTACAGGCGAGGAAGTACCCACAACTTGAACATGGCTACCAGATTCCATAAGCCGAGCACCGCCATGTCTCTCCCTGCTTTGTCGATCGAAAGTCCGATAGAGAAGAGCAAGAAGAATTGCGTAACACCGGACGGCGTACAGCGGGGTAAAAAGAGGCCGATTAACGCCGCCGGAAAGAAGACTGGGAACGAAACTGATAGGAATGTTAGAGGGGGGAATAGGGGATTGATAAACAACAAACACAGGGATGATAAAGAGGCGAGAACCAACTCTAAACTCAATTCTGAAAGCGAGAGCGAGAGCAACTCCACTTCTATGATAGCGGCTATATTTAAAAACGAGGCTGAATTATTGGAGAGAAGAATACAGCAGTTCGTCGAAGCCCAGGCCGAAAGAGAGCGAGTTATTCTAGAGGAAGAACAAAAGAGGGAAGAAGCCGACTCCCAGAGATCGCAGCAGCTATCCGACGAAGAAGCTTCTCTGCAAAGGCAAATACAGGAACTTGAATCAACGGAAATCGACGTAGACACTGAAACCGATGAAACCGACGGCGAAACGGTCCTCGAAACCGAGGGAGACGAACCGATGGAAGAACTGGACGATACGACGGACGACATCAGCCTTGAAGATCGGTAATTCATCGCCTTGTACGCCTTTTGTCAATATCTAATATCCAATCGCCTAAGTTTTGATGAATTTCTTTCAAAAGGTACGAAAACATGCTCGAAGGAATGTCGTGGGCTGAGAGAGTCGACACGCTGGCCCAGCTCCAGGCGTTGGTAGCTCGTCATCCAGGCAGGGCACTTGAATTGCATCAAAAGTTGTCTTCGCCTTCGAGGAAACGTTCGCTGCCTGAAACTCTGCGACGTTATCAAGCCAAGCAGGCATGCGCGCAAAGGAAACGTCAGATACTGTTAATGGAGAAGTCTCAGAGGCTTAGAGAGCTCTTGAACAAAGTTGAGGACGTCAAAAGCGCGAAGAATCAACTTATAGAGGATAAGAGGATAAGAATGGAGACGAAATTGAAGAGGGCGGAGGAGAATAGGACCCAGCATTTGTTGGAAATAGTGAGAAAGGCGCACGACGAGGACTCCAAGCTCAAGGAAATCGCCTTTATCAATGAACTAGAAGCTCAAAATAAGCGGCATGACTTTATGGCACTTTGCCAAGAGCAGGAAGAACGCCTGCAGGTAATTTGAGATGAGAAATTCGAACGAGAAATCATGTTTTGCCACATTTTTAAGACTCTCTTTTGTCCCAGGGTATACAGGAAGAGCGTCAACGTCGTCAGGAAGAAAAAGCGGCCAAGGAAGCAGCCGCTGAAGAAAGACGACGTGCTTTAGAGGTGGAAAGGCAGCTGCGGATACAGAGAATGAGACAAATGCGGAGAGAGAGGGAAGAGCGAGTTGGAAAAATGCAATTGGAAAGAGAGAAAGAGCGGCAAGTGAGTCGATCGGTCGAAATCTGACCCAATATCTTCCAGAGGAAGAGAATAGACCTTGATATTCATTGCAAATGTGATAAACTTTCAGGAATTGGCAAGAGAGAAGGCGAGAGATAGGGAAGAGAGGCTCTCGGCATTGCATGCGGCGCAGTTAGCTAATCAAGAAGAATTGCAGAAGAAAATTGCCCACAAACAGCAAGAATCTGCTAGAAGACACGGGGAGAATATAGAACACATTAGACAGAGGGCTGTAGAGTCTTCTATATTGAGATGCGAGGAGGTTCCGCCTACCCTCAAGTCTTATCCATCACCGAAACAGTGTTCTTTATGCATTGCGGTGGTAAGATGGTTTCTAGTTTCCATTGAAATGGGTTTGGGAAGGGTTCGGCTTACAGAAGTAATACATGATGTAAAATATGCATGATGAGGGTCAAACCTTCCCCAAACATCATGTTTTGCTTTGGATTCTATCAGAGTCCCAAAGTTCTCTGCAAAACGTTATTTTCTGATATAAATTGTTGACTAAAATGGTATTCTCGTATTTTCCGATTGTTAGATAATCAACGAAGTCCAATTACTGGGTCATTTGAAGAGTAAAAACCACCTTGAAGCAGTTAGAAAGATTCACGAGGGTCGTGAACCGCCTAGAGACGAGATGCAGCGTTTCAACATATCCCAGATTCGAGACATTCCAGTATCTTCTATGAACAACAATAACGCTAGTGATAACAAGGCAGCTAAGGAAAAACAGAAGGCTTTAAAACGTAGATGTAGAAAAATGAAACAAAGAATGGCTGCTAGAGGACAGGAGTGGGAAGAGGCGAAGGAAAACGATGCGATTAATCAAACTACCGTAGAATCGTCTAATAAATCTAAATTCAGACGAAACCTAAAGGAACTAGACAGGCTTTGTAATAATCATGGGAAAACTACATGGCCTAGCGTCGCTGTCGCTGGATTGGAGAGATGCGTGGGAGAGATATCAAGGGCTTTTAATAAATACGTAAGTTATCGCGTACGCGGTACGATTTTCGAACAAATTCTAAACTTTGGAGAAGTTCAGGAGCTCAAAATCTTCTTCAAACTCATTGAAACACTTTTTCTTCATAATTTTCAGTGCGCTTTGGACCAGGACGCGTTCAACTCGTTAAACGGATTTACGACGTTGACCAATCTGCTCAATTTAGGATTGAATGTGCAAAACACGACGCACTACCTTCCTAACAAGTGAGTATTATACTGTTATCGATATTTCATATTTATTTCTGGTTTTTGTTTTGCTTTTTTCATTTTACAACAGCGATTGATGCTATATTTGATTGCACCTATTCATTGTTCTGTTTGTTTATCGTCTTTGCAGGAGCATAGTTTCTGTATGCAAAATCTACAAGGCTGCTGTCCACAGGCATCTGACTAATATAGAAACCGTTTTACTCGGAAACAAGATACTCGTTATTCTGGATCTACTCCTGCAGAGATTGGAGGTAAGGATTTATCACAAAATCAATGTCTTCAAATGGGTTGAAAATCTCTAATAGAAATGAATTTTATATATTTATACATATAATATTTATATATAGAATATATTTTTGTTAAATCAGAATCGTCCAACGATTTTCCGACCCAACAAATGGCTAAATAAGACATTTATCTTCTCTTTAAAGACTAAAGAGATGGTAGTGTTTTTCGAATTCAAATTCGAAGATCTGTTTTCGCGGTACGAAAAAGCGCTCTTTCTAGTTGCCGTCTAATCCGCAAGATGACGCCACGCATAGCATTCGTACACAAAACGCGGGCTAGAATCGAAAAGCGCTCTTCCTAGTTACCCTCTTATCCGCAAGATGGCGCCACGCGTAACATTCGTATACACTATACACGCGCACACACAAAACGCGGGCTAGAATCTCGATTCAAATTCTATCTATACCTATACAACTATGTCATACCTTATATACTACGCGTATACATACGTAATAATGAATTAATCATAATATGGGGAGAGAGAAGTCAAATAAAACGAAAAAACACACGAAAAAAACAGAAACCATTATATTTCGTAATTTCTATTCATAGTATTCATAGAATAGAATCTATATTATCATTATTTATTGATCATTGAGACAAAAATAGTAAATAAAATAAAAATAAAAAATAATAATAATAACGCGTCTATTTGTATATCGTAAAAGCACGTGTGGAGATATTAGATCGAGAATTTAACGCTCCGCGTGCATGCGGCTACAGGCTATCGAACGAAATTTAAATACCTAGTATACAGTACATATATACGCAGTCTATTTAAAAGTATATTTTAAAGGCTTATATATATATAGTCGAGGTGTATATATATATACAATATGTAATATATAGATAATTTATATTTCTAATTCGTTACGCGGCGTGTTGGCCGAGTGATTGACCGCGACACGACCCAAAGATTATAAAAATAATAATAAGGATTAACGCCCGCCTAGCCTTCGCGCGCGCCTTTAGCCTCGGGAACTTGTGCCTATACCTATACCGATGCTCGATGACCGCACGCAACTACCTACCTAACGGCTTAGGGAGTTAATATAATAATAAGAGAGAGAGAGAGAGAGACTTATGTTATCATTATTACATTTTTTTTTTTTTTTTTTAATCTTCTTTTCTTCTCTACATACATATACACATATACATATATACTATAAGACTGCATATGTATATATCGGGTCCGTACATATACCTAGAGCTTAGATAGAAACCCGCGATTTTAGTTACATTTTTTTGAATTTTTTTAAACTTTTTTCTATACATATAATATATAGGTATATAGGTATATATAGGTATGGTGTATATAGGTATGTGTGTTACCGATCCCTCCCTCATCCCCCTACCCCCTACCGCCCCTTTGGGCTTTTTGCCTGTCAGACTTGTCGACTTTGTCAACCCTGTCAAAATAAGGATTATATGTACATATATATAGTACATATACATATGTATATGTATATACGTGGATTTAGAAGCGATTTTATCAGACGTGCTATCCGCTTTTTTTTTTTCACTTTTTATTTCCATGTTTTTTTGCCTTTATTACCCATATTCTGCCTTTTTTTCTTCATTCTTCTTTCTTCTTTCTTCTCTAATTTCACTTTGAAATTAGAAATTGAGTCTCAATTCACGATTTTCGTTGCTTGAAAATTTGGAGAAAAATAAATTCTCGAAATTACACGCACGCATCGGTTTACCGATGCCATAAGGTCGTATAAACGCGAAAAAAAAAAAATTTCATCGTACGACCCCATGGCATATATATGTATATATTTATATAGAAATATATAGAAATTATAGGAATATCCTATACATCGTGAAATGTAGCACGGTTACGTCACTGTCGACGCTGATCCCCCACAGGAGCTGTATCCCTCTTTTCTCCTCCTCATCCTCGTCCTCGTCCTCGTCCTCGTCCTCATCCTCTTTCTCTTTTCTCCCTATGGCCCTCCCTTGCGTAGAGTTGCCTCGGCACCAGATCGCGTCCCGCAAATGCATTAGCGGCGAGAGAGCTTTTAGTGACGTCACGAACACGAACACGAACACGCACCCACACCCACACCCATATATATATATATATATATATGCGATATATAGGAGTAGAAAGATGAAAAAGGGAACATGAAGTGTATTCTCGATTTTTTATTTTACCCCGACCTTTTCTTTAAAAGAAAAGAATAGAAGAAGAAGAAGAAGAAAAAATTCGACATTTCTTTTTTTTTCGGAACCTTGCAGATCATGCCATAATATGTCGTAGTACTATAGCTAAAGGAAATGAGGATGATAAGAAAAAGAGCGAGTTTACCAATTTGAGAAAAGTCGATTTTACTCGGACGTATTACAATAGAGTATTACATCATTTAACTTTTTTTCGTTGAAATTGACCCAAGTTTAGGGTATACGAATATGTGTACATATATGTAGGGGGGAACGTCTGCGGAATTGACCCTATTTTTCCTGCTATTGGTTAGACCTGATTTGGCTATATAAACTAAACTGCGGTCCTCCGTCGCGTATCTATACATATATTAGAAAACGAAGGGAACAGGAATATATATCATTCACGTACGATATAACAACGATCTTAAACTAGACGATAAAAATCGTTAGATTTCTTTCGATCATTTAACAAAAAGACGAATCTACTATATATTAGTTTTATGCGAGGGAACGATACGACCGAAACACTATTTCGAACTTATAAAATTCTGCAGACTCCGTGAGATTCCGCATAATGAAACGAAAGAAAAAAAAAAATTCCCCAAAATCCTGCGTTCCAAATTTTTTGCAATTTTTGTTTTCGCAATTCGATTTCTCTTTTATTCAAGGCAGCAACCGGCTCCGACAATCACCAAGAGTCTAACAACAATTCTACCGGAAGTGGGGCTGTCGCAACATCCGCAATGCAACTTCTATCGAGTCTGTTCGTAAACGAGGTGGTTTCCGCACTCCCCGATAAACCTACGCTGCAAAGTCGTATTCAAGAAATAGTTGGGTGAGTGATTGCATCAAAGATTCAAAAATTTTACTTTTTTTTTCTGTATTTGGAGGGGATGTTGTTTTTTTGTTTTTTTCTTTTCTCTTTCTTTCTGGCTTGTTTTCGAAAGTCGATATGACCGGCTCTTGTTCCTAAGTCATACGAATATAGAAACTAGCTAACGCAGTAAGG
Organism: Tenthredo livida; assembly: GCA_963992785.1. Taxonomy (NCBI): domain Eukaryota; kingdom Metazoa; phylum Arthropoda; class Insecta; order Hymenoptera; family Tenthredinidae; genus Tenthredo; species Tenthredo livida. The sequence goes on from OZ023073.1 coordinate 752,449, forward strand.
GAGATGAGCCGAGAGGGTATGCATTAGACAATAATGCGCGTCAGACAAGACGCAATCTGTTTTTCTAACTACACACTACTAGCGGGTGTAGTATAAGAAGAAAAAAAAAAAACCAATGTGTACCTAGAGTTGATTTTTCCACTACTTTGGCGAGTGTATAAAAATAATATTTGAGACTATCCAACTGCGCTGCAGCAGCGCGCGGGAGAGGATCAACTTCCCTTATTATTTCTCATCTCGAGTCGTCTTTGACTTCCTCGTCTCGTTCCGGACCTCCCAAAGTGAAATAATACAGAACCCTTTTTCCGCCCTGTAGATAGTGTTTTTCGTTTTCTCTCTTTTTTCCCCTCTTTCTCTCTCTCTCTTTCTTTTCTCTCTTTTCACGTAAACTCGAATGAAATTTTTTTCTACGCCTCGAAAGGGGCTGTAAAATAAAAATATCCGTACATCGATCACGTGGGGGGGCAGTAATATGGATTATGATTAATTTCCTGCCAAAGTATCGGGAGAGAGAGAAAAGAAGAAAAAAAAAGCAAACTCTATAGTCACGCCTTTTACTCATCGCCGTCTGTTGCGTTATAATCTATATAGCTACGTAGTACTACATACATACACGCATGTATTTATATAGAATTTTATTTTTAAATTGAGGTTTTTTATTTTACAAATTTTTTGATACCCACATAGGTACACTTGACCACTCTATAAACAATGAGTTATCTCTATATCTTCTTTCCGTGATAAAATATACCTAGTCACAGTCCATATACTGATTTTTATTTTTTTTTCATTTTTTTATTTTTTTAATCATATAACAGCTAGAGTTCATAAAATAACAGATGTTCACCTCTCTGCATACGCGCAGACTTTTTAGTATACCTATACTATGTGTACAGATACGATATAGATTGATAGATTGATACCTTTGACCAGTTAGTATGTACATGTGTATGAAATACAGCTCGATTCAGTCTGAACGCACCATATTTCGGGGTGAATAGATTCCCAGCGTAAATTTAAGAACGAATTTCCTTTACCGAAAATTCGCGGGAACTATAGTTCCCGAGTTACGTAAGATCTTAGTTGACCAATCGCGGAGCGTATAGATCGCGCAGACTCTGCGCGCACTCGTTCTCAGCGCTGTAAGCGCCATCTATAAGCCCCGCGATTGCTTGACTGGGATTTTCATTTATCTCGGAAACTGTTGATCGTAGAAATTTTTCGTAAAGGAAATATGGTCTTAGAATTCGTCGAGGAATCCTGTCATCGTAATACAATTATCCTGAAGGATATAATAATTTCATTAAAATCGTATTTTTTCTTGTCTTCGTCTTTTCTATTCGAACAAAAAATCAAAACGTTTGGTGTGTAAAAAATCTGGATTATGGTAGGATGTAGTAGTACTACCCCCTGCAAGGAATGACGTAGATCATCAACAGGCTCAAGAGCCAATCACTGCGGGATAATTGGCTGTGTTGCTGAAAAAAAGTAAAAAAGTGAAGGAAAAAAAGGAACGAATCACTCGACAAACACTTTCCGCGTGTTAATCCCGTTAAAGTAAGGAGACTCGAATAAGGGCGGGATGCTGGGAGAAGAGACCTTCGCGGATCTCCTCTCTTCTCGTCTTTACTCCTATCATCCCCTGCATTTGCGAAACCTCTAAGCTATAGTACGGTGAGGCTGAGGAGAAGCGAACCCTCCTTGATGCCTGTATAGGTCGAGTATCGCGAGTCTTTCCAGCGTTTTCGTATAAATAATAATGATAATGATTATGATTATAATTTGTATTGTGGTACGTGGTACAGACTGATCGCTTTAGATTTCTCATCATCATCCCATCCCACCCCATACCCCCGTTACCATCGCACCATCCCCATACCCGCGTCACGATTGTTTTAATAATCGGTAGGATCAGTGATAGTAATTGGTGAATTATAACGTCAGACTGTTTGCAGCCACTGCTAGGCACGTACAAATAATTACTTATGCATATAACCAGATTTTAGATGTTCCAAAGTTCGTATTATATTATATATATATACGAAAAGAGAATTCAAGATAGAGAGAGAGGAGATTGCAAATTGTTTTTTTTTTTTCTCTTTTTTGTTTCTTTACTTCAAATTTATCGATTTTTATATATTAGAGACGAATTTCGACGACTGAGAGAAAGAAAAAACGAAATTCGCGTACGGAAGAAGGGTTGTAGACGTTTTTACTCTCGCGGTGGATGAAAAAACAAAAATAATGATAATGAAAATAAGAAGGAGAAAAAGAGAAACGGAGGAATACGAAGGAAAAGAAAAATGCGAGAACACTATAGTGGGAAGAAGAAAAAAAAAGGAAAAAAAATACTAGGGGGTGAATGAGCGCGGCCGAGACTTGAGCCTCTCCCGACGCGACGCGAACGCGCGGGGTAGGTAATCTGCTAATGGACTCTGCAAGCCTTCTCGCCCCTCGTTTTCTACCGCCCACTCTATACTACTTCGTCTCTTATACTCCACCACCACCCTTACCTACCCTGAGGTTCTATACCCTATACCCTATCCTATACCTACTACCCTACGCCGGCTAGTCTGCAACCCTCTTCACGCGAACTGTACGATACGATGCGATACTACAAATACACATACATATGCATATATGTAAGTATATTCGTTCGTCCTTCAGACGTTTCGTATACACTCGGATATATATTTCTGTGGACCAGTTTCTCATCCCCTATAGGATCTTGAGAACCGATTTTTAATTTTTTCGATCTTTTTTCTATTTTATATACCATATACGTACGTCACTGCACTTGACTGATCATTGCGATCATCGGTATATATATATAAGGATTTAAAAGTACATAACTTATATACCCCTCGGATTGTTATGTGAGGGTTTAAAAGGGAGGCGTTGAGGCATGGGAGTATGTATTAATACGAAATTAAAGAATCGTTAACTACACACTATATACATACATATGTGTGTGTGTGTGTGCATATTATTATGTATTTTAGTTAGAACTCGGCGCGAAACCGCCTGCGGGGTAAAAATATAAGAGCAGTTCGTATATACCGATGTTCCGCACCTATATATACCCAATAACCCCGTATAACATATGAACATAGGTATATACATATAATAGGTAACATGAAAGTTCAAAGGGCAGATGCTCCTCAAAACATCAGCTGGCCTCCCGGGGGAGGCTTGAAACTCTCCTGATCATCATCGCATGCCCGGTGTACACACATAGGTACATATAGGTACATAAGTTGACCAGTGTGATTCATTCCGCGTTAGTCTAAACAACAGCCAGTAGAGTTATACAGGATGATTCAGTTTCAACGTTACATAGTTTAGGGCTGCACGTTTCGATATTTCACCACGAAGACTAGCACGTTTCGTTTATCTCCGCGAAAACCATCATGCTTTGATTACTGTAACGAGGATTTTCTGAAGATTTGTGCGGTGTGCGATGGTCGAAATGAAAGTCAATTTGCGGATGTAGAAGTGCGTTTTTCTTTGCATCAAAATTAACTCATGAATATTCTCGAAATTGTGTTGTCGCGGAGGGATTGGGAAAAATTGACGCTGTTTTCACAGGTTCTTTACAGATGTTTTAAATTTCTGATTCATTCATTACGGAGCACCCGAACAGAATTATTCGAACATTTGTTGAATAACTTCAATAGGTCGTTTGTATATTTTACAGTACAGAGTTAGAGAATGATAAAATGTTGCAAAATAGAAATAATAGTCGTTTCTGTTCGACGGAACATACCAGTCTTCGCGGCGAAATCCGAAACGTGCTAGTCTTCGTGGTGAATATCGAAACGTGCTGGTTTTCGTAAGAAATCTGAAACGTGCTAGTCTTCGTAAGCAGCGTCGATATAATTCAGCTTACGATCTACAAACTTATTCCGGAATTCGAAGACTGCATGCAGCAGCGATTAAAATGATCACCGTCATCTGCAGTCGGTGCAGTAGCAGGTATTGCGAAATCGAGCGGAATAGAAAATCGCGGGTGTGATTCTTCTCACCGTGATGAGCAGAGCAGAGCAAAGCAGAGCAAAGCAGAGCAGTACCGTCAACTTTATGCCACTTCTCTTGTACACCTACTCGCACACTGTTAGCGCACACTTGCCTTTCAGCTATTCTATTCCCACGTTGTTAGCGAAAGATTTGAGTGCGAAAAGTGCGAGCTTTCGCGATGCTCGATGGGCATGTTCTCTTATTTTCTTTAAATTCGTCTTCGTTTTGGTCTTCTTGTGCATAAAAAAAACGTTTTTTGGATTTATATGGTGGTTTCCGATCGATATACGTTCGTATCTACGCCGAAAAGACGTAGAATTTTTTGCTCAAATTTACGAGCCGTTTATATCCGATCCTAAAACCCTGGTGAACGCAGTCACCCCGAATCACCTCACCCTGTATCCCGAAATCCCTGCGCAAATGCATTACGCGTCAGCGGCCCAGGAGTAGCAATATCCTGAGCCGCTATGGGTGTTATAGACTTCTGGATTATAATACATTACCAATTCGACGAGAGAGAGAGAGAGAGAGAGAGAGAAAGAGAGAGATAGGAAAGAGGCCGACTATTATTCACACCCGATTCCGATACGTCTATACATATAATTATACTATGTATCTATTTTTCCACACCGCGTGCGCAAAGTTCGATTTCGCGCATAAAATTCAACTCGACGCGCGTTGTGTTGAAAAAATAAAGTCCGATACTAGTGCGAAAGAACGAACTTTCGCACTAGTATCGAAAAATACTATGTTTTAACCAGCCGTGCGTAAAGTTCGATTTTGCGCACGCTTCGCATGTAATGCAATAAAGTTCAACTAACTAAAAAATGAACAATCTGATGGAATAGTGTGAAATATTTGAGAAGAAATTCGTTCATTGAAACATGTGTATACCTACTTCATCATACACACGCGCACACACGCTCACACACATGTAGGTATACCCTTCGGGTGATAATCGCGGTTGCGTGAAAGTGACACTGTATGGAGTACCTTTACACGTCACTGTAAGTGACTAGGAGAGAATAGCACTAGCTTTAGTAGCATTTCGGGTACATAGCCTGCATCAGCAGCCGGGTGCAAGAGACTAGTGCACAACGCAACACAACACGTACCTATGTATATATGGATAGATTTTTATCACATATGTGCGCGGGGGGTACTTGAACTGCCATTTTATCCTCGGTTCTGACTCTCTGCGTATACATATGTATGTATTCCACGTATATATTCCTATATACGTGGAACGGAATATTATCGATTGTTCGGTTCAGATATACCTACCTACACCGTACGCATGATGTATAGATGCGTATTTCGGCTTGTGCAGCAGCGCTTCTGTGTCGCGGGAGACAGGCGGACAGGCACACTTGTTACAATATTTACAGAGTCCTACCCTGGGGTTCCTCAAAAAAAAAAAAAGAAAAGAAAAAAGGGAAGAGAAGAGAAGAAAAGAAGCAACCCGATTCCCTTGTAGTAACAACTATACGAACCCACAGAGCAGCTTGTCTGCCGGTGACAAGTGTCTCCGAATATCGCTAAATATCGTTTCTTATACGTACTCTGATCTATATAATAAATCGCGACGTATACTGCATCCATAGGTTCTTCAAGAAAAAAAAGTTTTTCCCATCTGCAGAAAATTTTTTTTTCATCTGCACGCGAGATAATTAGCCACTGGTTGTGTAGATACAAAAATCGTATGCTTAGGGGCGTCTTTACGCACGTACGATTCGGGTGCGGGTGCGGGGGCATCATCGCCTCGAGATTGCGATCTATCATTGAATGTTTGCGGGAGTTTGATGGTACGGGGGGGAATAGAGAAAGAAGAGGGCTAGGACTGTGTTGGGTTTGGATTTTTCGGGGTACAAATACATTGAATTTATTTATCATCCCCTCATCCCTAACGTAACGTAACGTAACGTAACGTAACGTTACGTCGGGTCGTCGGACTTACCCGGGGAACTGCAGAGGGCTATACGCCTGGACTGGCAATCACTACCCCCGCCCGTCAGCCATTAGCTAACCATATGATTATTTCATAGTACGAAGTAGTAACCGGGGTGCATATCTTTGCTGCTACTCTCTACCCCCGCACCCCCCCACGCACACACACGCACACATATGTATATATGTATAACCGAATATGTACAAACGTATAAAAATTGCAATTATCACCATGCAATTATTTCTCATAGACAATAGGGGATGATTTTGGATACTTTTCAAGATTCTTTGACGTTTCTTTTCTCTTCTTTCTTGTTCCTTTCTCACAAGTCTGATAATCGTATGGATCATATACCCCCCCTTCGAGTACTATGAAAAAAAATTACATATTCATATACGTTATGCAGTTGTTGGAATTGGTTTGGCGGGGAAGTGCAGAAAATATATTTAGGGTGCCATAACAACAATTCGTATAATCTTCTGTACGTACGTACTTATACCTACCCCGAAATTACGCTGTACATACCTACCTAGTACCTACTCGTGCGATATAGTAATTGTATATATTATATGTATACCCTGATATATGTGCGACAACGTTTTGCGAATTGTGATAATCGCAGTATATTCGTACGACTGTGTTGTATCGTGTGTATATAGATTTTAGGATCGCGGTGATGTGTAACAAAGAATATCATTTCAGACACGCGTAATCTCTTCGGTACGACGCGGTGCATTATATTAACGAATTTATATTTCATCCCGCGCAAGCTGTATACATTTCATGTATTCCGCACACCGAGAGAGAGAGAGAGGGCGAAAAAGAGAAAAAAAGAGCTTACTGCGGTACATGTATAACAGCTCATCACAATACGCGAAGCGTGCGTAAAATTGAACTTTACGCACGTAGTGTGAGAAAAAAAGGTATTTATATCGATACCTCGCGTCGCAGTCAATTTTATAATTAATTTTATTGAGGATATAGGCGCGAGTATAGAGAGAGCCGAATGGCTAGAAGGGTTGAAAAACAAAAACTGGCACGCGACAGAACTTTTCTATTAACGTACGTTACACCCCGACGATATACGCATGTGTATAGCAGTACGGTTGAAATAGCGGAGGGTGTCAGTCACGGCAATCCATATATACACAGAAATTACGCATATATGTATATGTGTGTGTGTACGTGTGTGCGTGTGTGCATGTGGGTTGGGTTAGAGGGTGCACAGAGACCTGAACCCTGAACCGAAACGGGGCTACAACTATAGCCCATGCCGTAGCTAGTTATGATTAGACGCGACAGTTGGCCTCGACCAACACTATACACTATGTGAGGGAGCCTGTACCTCTACCCATTTCTATTTTCCTTTTTTTTTTTTTTTTCTTCTTCTTTTTCTCCCTTTGCAGTGAAACACACCCCTCCTCGACTATATAACATATACATATATATATATATATATTGCATCAATTTATGCACATACGATGTGCACTTGATTTTTTTCTTTCTTTCCTTCTTTCTACCCTCAAAAAAAGAAGAAGAGAGATTCACTTACTACTGCATAGGATATTGAAAACATAAGGTGTATTCCACGTGAACCGGATCGGTTTTTGGCAAAAACAAAAAAAAGGAAATTTTATCACTTCTTCGTGGCACTTCGAAGTAATTTCGTTGAAAATTTCAAGGCAATCCATTAGACCCTTCGAGTAGAAAAAAAATGGGAACACATTTTTCCCAAGTTTTACATGCTTCGCCGATTTTTGGAAAAAAAAGAAGAAAAACGGGGGGCTGAAATTTTGATCACTTCTTAGCGCCACCTCGAAGTAATTTCGGTGAAAATTTCAGGGCAATTGGTTAGACCCTTCAAGTAGAAGAACAAAGAAATCGCATATTTCCAAAGTTTGACACGTTTAAGAATTTCAAAAATAATTCAAGTGCTACATATTTCGAAAGAGCTCATTTACGCGCGTGGAATGCACTGTGGGAAGTTAGGATTTTGTTCATGCATGGCTGAGATAAGTGGAGTTGAAAATGTAGCGATTAAATTTTTGGTATAATTATGACAGCGATATGAATTGAACCAATTGGTTTTATGCTGTGTAACTGTTGGGGACATCTCATGTAGTAACAAGGAATCTGCATCCGCATTGGCGTCAGATTCTATGACCTCCGGCCAAAAACCGATCCGGTTCACGTGGAATACCCCATAAACCTTCCCTTGATTATATGCTGCAGATATTTGGTAGCCGGTGGTATAGTCGAGCGTGTATCACGTCACAGTCGTTCGTTGGTAGAAAACGACGTTCTCCAGGATCAGGAAAACGAGGTTCCGCTGATGGTAGCATCGTTCGAATTATTGTCAAGAATTTGTTGCCACTTTAATTATCGCGCGAGCGGATTTCAAGAACGGGATAATCACACGCTCATGCAGCACGGATCTGCAGGAGCTGAAGTCAACATCGCATCTGCAGGAGAGCAGACATCGGCTAGAAATCACCTTCTGACTAGCTTGGCAATGACCGAGGGAGCCGGTGCCGTTGGCGTACTTTATGCTGCTCTTGTTCTGCCGGGATATAATATAACGACCAAAAGCTCATCGCCTACGCCGAATCAAACCGCGTTATCAACAGCTTCCAGGAATATAGCGCTTCAGGCGCTCACTCTGATCAGGAATTTCGCCGAAATTGATCTCCCGCGCCTGCAGGTGAGTTTAAATCACGTTTTACCGCACGCTTTACACGGATCTATAATCGTCGACTTTTCGCACTTGGTGCATAATGCCCCATTATACACTTCTCGGACTTTAAATGACGGGATATTCATCCCGTCCTGCAGAACGACTGATGTAACCATTTTAGTACAGGTTGTACCCTGGGGTATCCCGTTACTTATATGGTTACCCACTTAGTATGGGGTTTTCGTAACGGCGGTCTCCCATTAGGCGTATCAAATGATATAGAGATATCACTCTGCGGGTGGTTCCCTGCACTGTCCCATATTCAGCTGTGTGATCGCTACCATCCTATCCTTCATGCACGTATTTATTCTCATCGACGCTCCAGACTAGAGGAAAACCCCATGGGTAACCCCCGCAGTTTCTATATGCGGTGATCAAACCGCGAATTGAATCCATATAGCCATCCCATACCATGCATGCATGCGTTGCATGCTCCCGCCTTATGCCATACATATACTCACTGTGGGTTTGGTTTGGCTTGGTTTGGTCTCGACGGGCCCCCGTGGCATGGGGCCCCATGGGAGATCACTCGATTATCCCTCTCTGCAGCAGCTATAACCCATGAGAGCCCTAGACCAACCATTTGGCGAAAAACTAACGTCGGAATCGAGTCAGTCCATGGGGCTTATTATCAATTCTCTTTGCTTTCCCACGCGGGACTAACCGATCTCCTACCTACTTACTTTGGTCTTCAGTGATTCTTCAATTGCGGTGAAGAAGACTTTGCTTCGCTACTAAGGGGACCAGCACAGCGACCTTTCGAGAAATTATCATAGTCCAAAATCAATTTATTTCATCGCCAAAGTTCATTTCACATGACACCATTTTTCTTTTTCCAAATCATGTGTCGTAAGGATTCAAGAGCACCGTGTTGGACCGATTCAGGTCATCTTGGATTCATTTTCTTCAGAAACCAAATCCCCATCATGTGAACGTAGGGATTTTGAGAAATTTTCTCGTTTTGGCCAAGTTATTCAAGAAATGAGTGATAATAATTTTTGCAAATTTGCTAAATTGATCATCACTTATGACGTAATTTTTCGTTTCAAAATCCCCACATTCACAAGATGAGGAATGGGTTCGCCGGAGAAAATGAGACGTCAAGTGATTGAATTGGACCAACGGTGCGCCGAAATCCTTACGACACATGATTTGGAAAAAGAAAAATATTTTTATGCGAAACGAACTTTGGGTATGAAATGAATTGATGAAGAAGATGCATTTTCTCTGTCTCTCTATCCCCCGATTTTCTTTCTTTTTTTTTTTTCTTTTCTCTTCTTTTTTCACCTCGATACAGGAATTTCTTGGGGCCGAATCAACCAGTCTACAATTTCGCCTGATTGCTAGTCACCTGATATCACGACTGTCGCGTGAATCACAAAACGAAAAACACGACGCTGCTGACGCTAGGCTTATATTAGCCGAACTTTTCGCTGTGCTCGGATACTTTGCTGTCAACAATCGGGACAACCAGGTGAGTGGATACGATTTAAAAAATGAAAATGAACAAAAAAAAAAAAAATGAAATTCTCTTTTTTGTTTTTTCTCGTCGGTTATCGACCAGCGCCGCGTGTTTCGAATTCCCAGTCTTTCGGGATTTCGAAGTCGTGGGGCTTCGTCCAGGTATTATTTTTTGTTTTTTTTCGGTTTTTTTCGGTTTTTTTCGGTTTTTTGTTATCAGTGAATACTTATACTACCTGAAAACCGAGTATTATACCAATATACTTTACAAGATTATACAACCCACTAATCGGCTATAAGGTACACGATTGCATTTTTTTTCTTTTCTGTTTTTCTGTTTTTCTTTTTTTCTCTTTTTTCTTTTTTTCGTATACCTTTTACTCGACTGCGGGCACACTGTGCCGAGAGATCCCTAAAGCGGTAGACTCGTTAAGATACGGTTTAGGCGCCAGCTAAAACTCACCCGTCGATCACTACTTAGCTCGATCTCAAACCTGCACGCAGCAGCGATTCTCTTATGGATCTCAGAGTTTCGAAAAATACAAAAAAATTGGAAATTCCGTTTTTTTTTTTTTTTTTTTTTTTCTATTTTCTGTCTCTCACAAAAATTTCGAACTTCGTTTAGAACAACGAAATGATGATCTTGCGAGAGATCTATGAGACGAAAAAATCGTATTATTATCTCGTATTGTTTATCTTGCATGAAAAATCTCGTCTATATGCAAAATTCGGCTGATATGTACGCACGTGCGGGTCACTCGAAGTCTATACTTTATATAGTATAATCGCTGCAGCACTGAAGAGTATATACATACGTTTCGAGGGTGCAGGCCGCGGAACGCGAAGAATGATGTTCGAGTTGATTGATAAAAAACAATGATTCTTTTTCCATAATCGTATACACATACATATAGTATATTTCAAATTTCTTTCACTTTTTATTTTATTTTGTCATTTTTTCATTTTTTTTCAAAAATTCTTAACTACTATACTATAAACTAAAACGAGAAGAGTATAAGGAATTAAGTGCGAAGAGAGAGGTTTAACAAGTTTTTAGACACAACACACTCAGTCGAGATTTCGTTTCTCGGCTTGTTATAAGTTCCGCATATATATATATGTATATGTATATGTATATGTACGGTACACATATGTATATGAGAGAAGAAGGCCATCTTGCATCGATATATAGAAGTGAGAGACGGCCGAGAGAGAAAAGAGTAAGAGAGAGCTGAGAGAGCTGAGAGAGAGAGGAAAAAGTAGTAAAGCGATATATTTATATCCGTATACTAGCACGAGTTTCCTCTTCGAGTTCCTTTTTCTTCATTTTTCGACATTTTTTTCCGTTCTTCTTCCTTTTTTTCTCTCTTCTCTACTATGCCATACTACTCGGGGTAGGTACTGCATACGTCGTCGTATAGGCGCCAACGGTGCAGTTAGAGTAAAATTCGTTGAGTGCATCGTTGACGGGTTGCATTAATCTTAAAACTTACATACTTTTTCACTTCTATATAACTAAAACTCCGAAACAGCTTCTCTAATTTTTTTTTATTTCTTATTTTTTATTTTTTATTTTCCTCCGTATGGGGCACACTATAAACGCGAGAATTATAGAAAAACTCGAGTTTCTGCTCACCGGGTTGAAATCAGATTTTCAACACTCCGAGAAAAAAAAGAAACAACAAAATTATTACCCAAAAATTTTCAAATACATATTTCGCGGATGTGTGCTAGAGTGCAGACAATCAGCACTTTTCAACACGCTGTACGTAAAGTTCGATTTTACGCACGCTTAGGCTTGTTCAAGTTTTTCGCCCGGGCGAAGCTGCAGGCTCCAAGTTTCTTTTTTCTTTTTTCTTTCTTCTACTCAATTCCCATGACTTATATGGGAATGTACTTATAACTAGCATGGTTAACAAGAAACTGTTTCTGATCAGCTGCAACCACCTGCGTTCGCAAACTCGCGTACAAGACACTTGTAGTTCTCGATGCGTGCCGAGGGACTGTGCAGGTGCACTGTGTTCATTTAGTTTGTATAATTCTTCCAGTTTCCTTCGTTTCTTTTTATTTTTCTTTTTTTTTTTATTGTTCTTTTTTTAAAGGAGAAGAAGAAACAAGTTGTATTCAATTTCCGCAACACCTGAGTAACTCACGAGCTTAGAACAGAGGAAATACTACTTTCCCACGTTTCTTATTTCGTATATCATACAGTTTTTCCCATTTTTTTTCTTTTTTTCTTTTTTTATGGGGAAACGGAGAAAAGATATAAAAATTCCGTGGATATCGGTGGCACGTATAGAGAGAGCCTCTGATCGTTTATTCGACAATTACAGATCGTTCTTCAGTCTGGTGGTGCTGGTTCAAGCGTTTTGCAACAACTCTGTTCATTGCCATTCCCATTCTATGGTGATCCAAAATTGTCATTATTTACTCTACCAACACTGCTGGCAGCTACTCACAATAATCCAGAAGCCACGGCTCTTCTAACGTGCGAATTATCGTACCAGGTATATTATAAGACATATATATATATATATCAAATATTGACAATGTAATATTTATGTCGTGTGGGATGTGCCAATACGATTATAAACGCGATCCGCAATTTTCGAATTATTCGCGATTTTCGCGATCCGGAATTTTCGGATTATTCGCGATTTTTTAGACCCGGAATTCTCGAATTATTCGCGATTTTTGGGATCCGGAATTTTCAAATTATTCGCGAGACTTGAGAGTCGGAATTCTCAAATTATTCGCGATTTTTGAGATCCGAGATTCTCGAATTATTCGCGAGACTTGAGAGTCGGAATTATCGAATTATTCGCGATTTTTGGAATCCAGGATTTTCGGATTATTCGCGATTTTTAAGATCCGGAATTATCGAATTATTCGCGATCACGAAATTCCGAAGTATTCGCGATTCTTACGATCCTGAATTCTCGATTTATTCGCGATTTGTTAGACCCGGAATTATCGAATTATTCGCGATTTTTGCAATCCAGAATTTTTGGATTATTCGCGATCTTCGGGATCCGGAATTTTCGGATTATTCGCGATTCTTGCGATCCGGAATAAATCCTCTATCTCAGATTCGTAATCAGCGAGCCAAGATAGCCCTTCGCACCTACTATACTGGAGTTTGGGAAAAGAACTGTGCGTGAACTTATTTTGGCACAACCTCATCGATATATACATACATATATTTTTTTTTTGTCTGCAAATTTTTCACCCCTTTTTTCTTCACTTCTCATTTTTCTCGATTAACTATAACGCAGCTACTGGAAGAATACCGCAGCTCTGTCGAAGGGAAGCAAAATCCATTGGTACGACTTCTCGAGGGATGAATAATTACTTCCGTTTTTTTTTTTTTGGTTTTTTTGTATCTTTTATTTTTCTCTCCCTCTCTCGTATAAAACATACAATACGATTGATAAATACGATGAATAATTAATTAATTAATCAATCAATTGATAAAATAAATAAATAAATAAATCAATGAACATGTATTATTGTATCGACTGAAAAACAAAACAAAAAAAAATTTAATAATAATAATTATTATTATATAATCGTGTCATATACTATAATAGGTATATAGGTATTATTATTACTATCGTATCATTAATCATTATATAATTGAATGAACTAATTGCGAAATCGTTATAATAGCTGATAGTCTAGCGAAAATTTCTATACATCTATAAAAAAAAAAAAAAACGAATTTTCTACAAAATTTTCTGAAGAAAATTTCATGGTGTTTTTCATGAACAAAAAATTTAAAAAGTTGAAAAAAATTAGAAAAAATAATTCCTTACGATAAACTTCATCTTAAAAATCGTGCGTAAAAATTATGATAGAATTATCTTTTGAACCAGGAGGGTTTTTCCTTTTTTTTTTTTTCTATACAAATTGATAAAAATATAACGATAATATACCTGCTGCAGGACTTCAGGATTAGTTTCTAAAATAATAACAAAATTTATTTATATTCATTTAAATGTACTATGTTAATTTATTTTTCGTTTTTCTTTTCTTTTCATTCAATTATCTCGTTATTATATATATGTTTTTTTTTTTTTTTATATACTATATGAATGTATACAGGTATTATTTTCTTTGCGTACTTAATTAATAATAATAATATTATTATTATTATATTCATATATTGATCTGTATATATATTTGCAAATTTATTTAAATCACACTATTATAAATCCGTTGTTTATAATAATTGATTGATATAGGTATATTAAGATTACTATATTATTAAAAAAAAAAACGAAATAATCGCAATTCTCATTTTCCGCATGTGCCGAAAATTGTTGTTGTTGTTATTATTATTACTGTGATTAATTAATTAATTAATATATATATATATATAGCAGTATATGGTATATTAATATTATTATTATATATATATATACATATAACACGCAATGCAATGCAATATTCATAATGCAGCTGTATAATATTATAGTGTCTTTTTGAGCAGGCCTTTCGATGTTTTTTCTAGTTATTATATACAATATTAATATATAATATATAATATATAAATATAAATATAATAAATATAAATTAATAAAATATTGTAATAATTTAATTAATATAATATAATATAATCTCAAATGAATGCCATTAATATTATAGCTATAGCTACTACTACTATATTACATATATATAGGTATACGATAATTATTTATAATCTGCATATATATTACAGCGATTTATCGAAACCTATATACATATATTATATTGATTATTATTAACAAGCCTGATTATTCCTATAAAATCCTTTTTGTTTCTTCTGTTTTTGGAGTTTTTTTTTTTCATTTTTTCACTCTTTTTTGTTATTATTATTATTATAATTATATATAGTATATTAATAATTTTTCTACAACGATATTTAATTTTTATATATATAGAATATTGGTACATAGTACACTGTGTATAACTTATATTATATACCTAATATCTATTATAACTATATACAGTATTATAATTCGTAACAATTATTATATATGTACCTACGTCCATTTTTCATTTATATTCTATATAGTATATACTATGTTTTTCTTTTATTTCATTTTTTACCTCATTCTTTCATATTCATATTTGTATAATATTTATACTATATATACCCACTAATACATATGAAATAAAGAAGTAAAAAGAAAAAGAAAGAAAGGAAAAAATTCTCTTCATCTTCTCGAAGGATTTAATCATTCGGTACACCTAGGTATGTATAATGTTATATACTATATATTGTAATTTTTGTTTTTTCGAGAGAATATTATTATATACGTATACACATATATAGAGGGATAGAGTAGAGAGAGAGAGAGAGAGGTATATAGCCAAAACGCGACACATAGTCTCGAGTCGCGTCTATACTGCATACATACTTTTCTTCGCGCGTAATCTACGAGCGCACTTAGCGTAGCGTCGCTTTTCTCGACGCCCTCTCTCACTCATCCCCTTCGACGCTGTGTGTATATGTATATACGTGTCACATATACATACATATATATATATATATGTATCGAAGAAGAGAGGGATACGACTCTCCCGACCCTCCTTCATCCTATATGCCATATATATATATGTATATGTATATATTATATGTATGTGTATGTATATATATAAGTATATAGTATCCCTATACCCGACGCGGTCTTCAAAGACCACTTAACGCCGCTGCATAATATATTATGCGTCGCTGCCTATCCGCGCTCTCTCTTTCTCTCTTTCTCTCTTTCTCTCTTCACTTTTACTTCCTTTCTATTAACTCCATTGGCTCCACACGTGTGTATACTGCTACTTATGTATAACGTTCTTTCGCAATTTCTATATGAAGGATTAAATCGCAAAAAGATCAAGAGAGACAGAGAGAGAGTAAAAAAAGAAAAAAAAAAAGACACAGAGCTTAGCTCGTTTCCGGAAAGCATATCGTTGGTATAATAATTAATCATCGAATTTCGTATTCCTTGCGAAATTTCGCGACTATATTTCCTTTGCGAAAAATTCGTGGGATGAACAGTTTCCGAGTTACGTTAAAAAAAACACCCCAGGCGACCAATCGCCGGACTTAGTAGATGGCGCCGCGAGCGCGAGTTGCGCAGTGATTCCGTCCGCAGCGCGCAACACCCATGTACCTATATAACTGAGATCTTAAGTAGCTCCGAAACTATAAGTCCCACAAATTTTTTCTAAGGATAATTTAGTCGCAGATTTTCACAGGGAATCCATCCCTCACGATATGAACAGCCAAAACTGAACCACCCTCTGTATAGATCGAAAAATAAGAGATACAGGTTCTCAGCTTTCACCCTAAACGATATGAACCGTCATCTCACATATATACAGCTACATCTAGCTATCTTCCATCCATCCATATATACCTTATACCTACGTCCGTCTGTCTGTCTGTCCGTCCGCCTTTACCACCTTCGCTCTGTTTCTCTTCGTCCCTGCATATACCTACATGCATATATATATATATATATATATATATATATATACTATACTGGCTCTAGTGTACGATGAAGAGAGGCTTGTTTGTCTGCCAGCGGCTGGCTGCCTGGCTGCTTGCCTGCTTGCCTTGCCTCCCTGGGACCACGACGGGGCTTGGTTACACGAAGGGATCCACACTGCAAACAAGAGATCGGGTTTCCCCGCTTTCCGAACTACGCGCTCACCCTGCGTAAATGCCGTCTAGCTGCCGCCGCAGGAAAGGGTGCCGATGATTTTCGTACTCGCGATACTGATAACATGTATATCGTCTTTCGTATACAGTTCGCTGGATAGTTCAAGCGATTTTCATATCATACCTACTCTCGGTACATTCGGGAGCCTGAAGCCTTTCTTTCATTCTATATTATTATTTTTTCTGCAACCCCTTTGACGCGAATTTGATAAAATTTTGAAACCCCTTTTTAATATACACGAATTAATGCAAAGTCATAGTATATGAGTACGTCGAACCGGCCTTATAAACAGCCTAGAACCAAGCATCGTTATCCTGCAGTGAACAAGGGGTGTCGATCGATGCTCATCCGGGTAAAAGGGTGGGCGGGCGGGAACGGACCGAGTTGTAATAAGCGTAATGGATATAGCACCCCCCCCCCCCCCCCACCCCCCGCGCCCTTTCGCGGCATGGGCAGCTATCGTTCCATAGCTGCGAACCGTACGAGCCCCACGCTATACGGTGCACTGTCCTGTCCCGTGCCTGCGTGTGGTCAGAAATTGGAGAAGAAGCAGATTTCTTAATGTTCGTAGAAACTAAAAAACCAAAAAATGTCGAAAATCATTGGAATTTGAATTTGGATGAGCAACGCGTTTGTATAATACCATATTGGAATTTCGTTAAATCTGTTTATACTGGTTTATCATAGTGCAGCAGGGATATGCGTAATCGTAATCTTGCGCGATTGTATGGTGCTTGGATATTAAGGAGAGGGGATTTGAATGGTGACCTAAAAGAGTATATACCCATAGAAAGTCGAAAGAAGACGAGAAAAAAAAGAAGTAAAGAAATAAAGAAAGAAAAAAGATTTTTGTCCCGCTGTGTCGGGGGGGGCGCGACTACGCTGATTGCTGTCGCATTGTTGGCGTTATTCCTTTCTAGGAATGAACGGAGGCGGCCAGGAGAACCAGCAGCATTGTCACTAGAGTATGAAAAAAACCTACGTGGTACCAATGCCGCATGGGATGGACGAGTTCGTGTACATACATGCGTACCATACATATACTCCCTCGAATTTGTACGGTACCGAGGAAAAAAAATTGAACCCCCCCCCCCCCCCCCCCCCCCCCCTCCTCCGCCCCCGTATATAGACAATGGGTCAACCGTCCGCACACAAAACACAAAACACACAACACTGGGCCTATAACCCCCCCTGCGCCCCCGACTTACTGCTGATACGCCCCCAATCCCAGTTATTACTACGGATTACTTATATACGCGGGACCTTAATCGACGTGGCATTAATTCAGGGTTCGTTTAAATGTCCTCGTTCATGTTCATGTTATAGCAGTATTCTTGCGGAATAAGAAAAAAAATAATAAGAACAATTGAATCCTCAATTTTCTAGAAAAACTAAACGGAAATGTCTCTATATCTTCGTCGAGGGTCAAGTATATAGCTGCGTGAGCGTGTAGCGCGAGCTAGTAAAACGAT
The DNA here is from genome assembly GCA_963992785.1 of Tenthredo livida. Classification (NCBI taxonomy): domain Eukaryota; kingdom Metazoa; phylum Arthropoda; class Insecta; order Hymenoptera; family Tenthredinidae; genus Tenthredo; species Tenthredo livida. The sequence continues at coordinate 770,785 of OZ023073.1, forward strand.
AAAAGCTTCCGGTAGGTAGGTACATATCTCGTTCTGCAAATGCACTTCAGTGGGGTACCTGTACCTGTATACCTGTAATTAAATCTTGACTCGCGTATAATTAGAACCGCAAGAATTTCGCCAATTATCGGATATTGAAACACGCGTTTAGGATTACTTTACTTATTCTTAATTAGGATAAGGTATAGGGGGGGTACCGAAGGGTGGTTTTTCAATCTCCCCCCCCCCCCCCCCCCCCCATTCCACGCGAATAAACTGTTTCTTTCCAAGCCGATGACCCGTTAAACCCGGAAATGAATATTTCACGTATGAATTTTCTTCGCATTTAGATTGTTGTACAGTTTTATATATATATAGAAACTAACGGGGCATGAGGGGGGGGGGGGGGGGGGGGGGGGTGAGATGGGATGGGAAATGAATGACAATGAAAGCCATGGTCTGCAGGGGGAGCAGGAACCCCGCGTTAATTCCTTACTGTCAACCCCCCAGTACTCTCGCGGCACTCACAGCTCGTACTATATATATACTGAAAATTTCCAACTCCCACTTTTCCCCGAGTCCCTAATACATCCTGGCATTAACCGGTCCTTCGAATTGGTATCCGGCCAGGCGCTCTAAAGTCGCGAATATGCGACACCCACCCTTATTCTCCCCCCCCCCCCCCCCCCGTACCCCGAGCTCTCTCAACCCGGCTGCGGGGTAAATCGGAAGTGCGCTTTCCGCTTCTACGAATCTACCATTCATCCTGCCCAATCAATATGTCCTACAATTTGCCCCCCGCACTTCTCCCCCTCCTACTCCCTGTCGTAGATTTTCGAGAGCGCAGTGACACATTTTTCTCTAACTTTTTTACTACTTTTTGTTTCGTTCGTTCGTTATGCTTTTATATACTCTCTTCAACCCTTGACCTCCGCCCCCCGCCGCCGCCCCCCCCCCCCCCCCCTTGCCGCGCGTTAACCATGAGATATGTGAGAGTCGCAAAGTGCGCGATGATGACACCCCTAAATAGTATACCCCCGTAGAGAAAGAGAGACAATCAGTCACAGGGTCACCGGACCTTGACTGTGTCCACATTGCACCCCCGATCTGCATCGGTGGTTATAGATTGCTAGCGTTGGTAGGTATATTATATATATATAGTACGTATAGTATATGTGTGACATATAACGGGGGGCGCGAGGTATGAACTAAAATAACGTCCGCTCTTCAGAAACAAGGCATCTGTGCAGATGCACGATCATCCCCCCCTTGCCCCCTAGGTGTCGTTCAATGACTGATATCGTTTTTTTTTTTTTATAACAAATCATTTTTTTCGATCTTTAATTTTTGGAATGCCATGCGAATATAATATAATATAGGACGAATGGGGGTAAAGGTGAAATTCGTGCAGGTGTAGTAAGTATATAGCATTTATACCACGTACTGTATATATATATATATTATATTACCCAAGTGATTTTATTTATCTAACGTATATAGATATAGATATGTGTACATATATATATACATAATATCCCCGCGGGACATCGTTATGATATATGTAATATATAACGGAGCTATGGAGATTGACAGACAAACCGAAACCTCGCGTACAGTGTTGTAATTAACCGCAATCATTTGATGGCAAACATAGGTAGAGGAGAGGAGAGGAGAGAGAGTTGATGTGCTCCCAAGAGACGTACGCGATGCAATCCTAATACTATATATATATATATATATATATACACACACTACAGCGCGGATGTATCGTGCGGCTAGTATTATATAGGTAGTGTACATATTACCTTACCTACTCTGCAGAGTTGTGTAAATATAGTTTTATTATATAGTACATACATACATGTACATATACATATGAATAATCTACCCTGCAGTCGAGTTGCAGGGTTGAAAATAACGACTTGCAGTATACTGTATACTATATACTTTATTTTTATTTTTTATTGACTCAATTTGAAAGAGCCTGTAGATTTCGTACGCGCGAAATCGTCGATTTCATTTTTCACCCTCGCAGTGCAGATACAGGAATCACAACAAGCCAAAAATATTTTTGAGATCGAAGTTCGGAAAAACCACCCTTATACCTATGTACATATATGCACTATATATATCTGTACACGCATTATGTGACTGTATATATATATATCCGAAGGAGCAAAGGCGCGGAGAGTAAAGGAGGGGCCTCGTTCCCTTCCGCTACTAGTCCGCCCTCATCCTCATCCTCATCCTCGTTCTCGTCCTCGTCCTCGCGACATAGATATGCTTTTAGCGCGGGGGTGGTGCGCCCGTTTTCACCAGGAGTTCGCCACGTCTGTGTTCCCCACGGCGTTAGTGTATACGGCGCACAAGTCCATTCTCGCTGCTATAGTATTATACCCACTACAGATATATATATATATATATATATATAAATGTACAGGGTGTTTCGACGGTTTTTAATACATAGTCTATATATACATCACATTGTAGGTGTACCGTAACGAAGGGAGATAAATAGCAAAAATATATACATATACATATAAAAAAGCGCGTAACACAGACAGCGAGTTTTCTCCGTTGCCAGAGAAACCCCGCCGTTGCGTTGCAAAGGGGATACGGGCGAAGTAAAGTAAAGCAGGACCGAAAGGGTTGAAGACAGCATCGCGTCGACAAAGGAAATTGGCTAATTGACACCGAGTACCCGAGAATTGGCTCAATTTCATTTTCGACGTATCAGGGACGCAGACCACCTCAAAGAGAACGACCCCCCCGCTCCCCCCTCCGCCCCTCTGGAACAGAATTATACATTACCTTTTAAGGTAAAAGTTCGGTGATATTTTTGCACCATGATACATACCGTAGTGCGTATGATATATAGCACATGCGTAATACGCGAAAATCGCTCCCGCAGCGCAGCTAAAGGAGCAGAGTTCAATTGGTCTTGATAATCGGACGATATTGCCGAATTGCCCAATTGAACGCAAAGTGCAACATGTTCCGGAAGGGGGTTAACGGGTCCTGGTCCTGGTGCTCGTGGTGCGCAGGGTTCGCTATGGGTTCTTTAGCCGGGATGTTTCGTAAAGAGCTGCTGCAGGGGGGGGCACGACCATATACAGGCAGGAGGCACCTGTGGTCCCCACTTGTGTACCGATCAGCGCAATAGCGCATGGCCTAGCCTCGAGGATCATGATTAAAGCGTAGCCCACAATGGGCACTGGGTTCGAACCGACATTTGGTGTCATTGTCGGCTGTGCATGGTGCTCTCTGCACAAACTATATACAAGTGCAGTATAGAATGTACATCCATAAAGCTGCATACATGCGTGTACATGCGCGTATGTGTGTACGTATGTGTACATACATTGTACATATTGTGTATATATGTAACCCAGAAGTTGTCAGCCAGTGTAATGCTGATTTAATCAGGATCCCCTCGTCGGCTCCTGACCGGGACCAATGGAACGGGGGAGTGACTGGGTGACGTTGCTGCATCGGGGTAGAAACCCATCGCACTATAACATGCAGTAGAGAGATGAGAGTGTCGGTTCGGTATCCCAACACCATGACGCCAACGTACGTCCTGGGCACCTACCTATCGACGCCCTGCGTTTATGTGTGCCGAACACCATATGGCCGAATGTAGAAGACCGATTATTACATTACGTATGTATACTTCGGAATAATAACCCGGGGTGGGCTTATTCTATCAAGCCTCGTTGCGCATTTAGAGTTTCGAGACTGCAGACAAATCAGATTTATCAACGGACTGCGCGAAATTCAGCCGGTATGCGTGCACGTATGTGCATGCATGCATACCCACTCTTCTTCGGCGACGCGTCTTATCCTCTGACACTTCGAAGCGAAAAATGGTCCGAGGTGGAAGGTTCTTGGAATAATAGCGGGCTTTCAAGACATACTATCGAGGAATCGCATCTGCCCCGTCATCCGGTTAGAAATAATCGGACGTTTGTTGACCACCCGACTCATTCAGCTGAAGAATTCCTCGCCCCGGCTGCAGCAGCATAGAATAAGGACTTTTAGCATCTATCTCCCAGGATCTACACCTTCCTATCTTGCATCGCTTCTAGGACTACTACTAATTTCAGTATTCGTCAAGGCGTAGATGTGACGGGCGCAAGTGGAACGGGGGAAACATGGGATCCAAAAACTGCAGGACGGTTTGGAGAAAATTTTCGATCGAAGAACGAATACCCTGCTGCAGGAGCACAGCTCGCATGGTTTGGACACGGTGCCCTCGTTACACCAGAGGCGTGGTGAATTTTTAAACAAACATACGGCCAGGGGTATCCGTAACCGTATGGATAGGCCGCTACTCCGTCATCTGGTAACGCCGTCCCATCAGTTCTATTGTGTCGCCAGATATCCTCCTCATGCACTCCAAATTTATACTCATCTATACTTTATCTGTCCTGCTGGATCCATCCGTGGGTCTGCAGGGCGCACGTATTCGGTCGCCCCCGCGTACCGGATGCACGGACATACGGACGGACGGAAGCTGTTGAGTCACTGTGAGAGTTTGGACCTGCACCGTTGACCTGGAACGGCGTATCGCAGTTTTATGGGATTTCATCAGATTTCTTGCAGAATCTCTGACCTCGCGGAGTCGGGATTGGGTCTCGGCACGCTAGTGCAGTTCGGTTCCAAAATCTTAAGCGGCTAATGAAAGATGGATAGGGTAAAAGCCCGTCCAGCTCGTGCGCAAGAAGACGGGTGAAACGTCTTGCGGGCTTGGGACCTAAACGTATCCCATGGGATACTGCAGCGAACGAATGGGGTCGAGGCACGCGCGCCCGGTTCCTCGGGGTAAAATTTTTCGCCATACCGTACACCGCAGTGCAGCGAGTAGAATCCGAGCGATGGTGTGGGAGTAGGGTGGGTGACAAATGACGCGTACCGTCGTCCAGCCACGCGACGCCTAATTGACGCGCCGTGACGTCGCGTGCCGGTGTGCTGTGCTGTGCTGTGCTGTACGTCCTCTCTGCGTTTCCACATCCCATAACGCGGGGGGACGGGGGGCTGCTGCAGGGAAATGGCGAACCGAAACGTGCAGCACCACCACCATGATCACGTGCTATTCCGCTCGCGGTTCAACTCCGCGACCTCATACCCGCTTAGATCCTCGACGCTGCTTCCGCCGGCTGAATAATTAGACCATTATACTCCGATCTCCATGGGACGGAAGTCGACGATCAATATTTTCGCTACTACCTACCCATTATGGCCCGGGCCTTAATCGTTCCATATATGGTGCTTCTTTTTTTTTCAATTCATCCTCCGCGTCCACCAGCTCCATACTGTAGATATACGCATGGGGTAAGGGCTGCGGGACATGAGAATATCACACATAATAGATCCGATGTACCAAAACATCCTGATGATCGTGGATTCTCCCCTGTGTGCAGGATTTATACCAGAAATTTAGCGTTCTGCATAGAGCGAGGAATGGATGGTCTCGGATCTTCCCCACTCTCATGAGACAGATATCTATGGGAAACGGAGGATAGATTAATGGACTGGTGTCCCACCGCAGGACCACTTGTCATCATCATCCTCAGCTTTCTTCGAGGCTCGTCGTTTCGGGAATCTCGATTTTTCTTACATCGAAGTGTACAGTACCGCATATGCACGCGGATATTATACATCGCAATTCTGGGTATGGGTGCAGCGGATTGGTGAGAATTAGGTGAACGTGTATATCGAGGACAATGTCAGTTGATTGGAAGTCACGTGTTGCAGGGAGGGTTGCCGATCGCGATGAATTTCTTGCCCGTTGCGTATAGCCGCACGTGTCGATCACGGAACCGCGTTGCTTCCGTGAGTGACGCCCCTGCGGCGTACAATGTACACGATTTTCCACATATATATATATATACACACACACCCATATGTGATATATTAAAGTCCGCGGGACTGCCAGGGGTAGGTATTTTCCGTTACTTGCTCTTTTCGACGATCGGAACGATCGCGGGGTCGAAAGGGGGGGCCGAAATGGAAACGAACGTACGAACACCGTGCAGGCAGGCCATGGGAAAAACAGTTATTCAATACACATACGCACACCAAACGCGAAGAACGGCGATATCGGGGTAATGAATTAATTGCACCGTGGCATGGCCACGTGTCCGGATGTTACTCGATTCTATCCGCTTCCGGATCGATGCTCCTTTAGCTCCTTTCATCAGCTTCTACACCACATAGGATATACCATGAATTGGTATATAGCTGCGGTGCGCGTACAACCACTAGCTCATAATATGTATATAGTTTCGGCAAACGTTCAAGTCGAACGGTTTTATCGCCCATTCGACCCCCCCGAAAGAAAAATCCTTCGTATTTCTAATGGAGCGAGCGAGGATGAGAAGGAATATGAACTTTGATCCCATATCGAAACAAAATTGCGTGCATTGTGTCACCCAGATGCCTGGTAATGTGAAACCGCATGCGAGTAAAGTACGTAAAGTCAGATTTGTTTGCGGAGTTGAATAAGGGATCGGAAAAGGATGATATCAATGCAAACATAACACGCGCACGTTCATCGTCGTGGTGCTGAGAGTCTCTGTTATCAAAAAAAAAAAATATATATATATATATATATACTTTTCGTTCATGCTCGTTCTAAGCGGGCTTTAACCCTTGAGCCTATATTAACTCTTCACAGTCTTATCGCGTTCTATCCATAAAGCTACAACTGTTACGATACAATAAATCAGAGGAAATAGAATGGTGATCATTTTAAAAATCGTCAGAATTTTTGACCTCTCGTGTTTTCACGAACCTCTCTGATCTCTGGATGCATGTATGCATCTATGCATGCATGTGTGGAGGAGGGGGGTTTCCTATCCAGGAACCTTTTTTCTAGTATAAATCGTGAATGGGCAAAGTGGCAAGCTCCTAGTTCTACACAGAGTAGCACTTCCGAGTCTAAACTCGACTCAACTGTCAAGGGATGTTCTCGAGCACGTGATCGGGATGGGAGCAGCTGCCCCCTGCGGCCATATGGCGCCTGACTATTTCCCCCCCTGGGCCAGAGCCAGAGCCAGAGCCAGAGCCAGAGCCAGAGCCATAGAACCAGAGTCAGAGCTACGCGGGGCACCAGGTTGAACAGTTACGCTTTCGTCTGTCCTGCACTAGGTACACCGACCCCCTGATGATCTGATAAGAGATTTTGACGCTGATATCGCTCTCCCACCGCCTGCGTATAAGTTCTATAGCTGCAATATGCGCTTCAATATATGGGCGATACGGTGAAACGAATCCGCCTCTTGTATTAGAGCGGTTCGATTTTCCGACCGATATTACTCGGCCGGGTTTAGTGTTACGAAAAAATGTCCGGGGAATTTTTTTCAGGGAATTTAATTATCTGCAAAAAAAGTCCCATGCAACATTCCCGCAAAGTCGATAGTTCAGCTGTTACAATTGTTTGAAGTTAAATTTTCGCGAGGCTTATCCAAGTTTGATTTATCGACTCGATTCTAAGGACATTTTTTTCCGATAATTCGAGCTTCTGTAATATCCCATACAGTATTATCACGTAGCATGATACAGGGCTGAGTGATAACACGATTGAAAGAAATGAAAGAAAAAAATGAAATTTTGTTCAAATTTTAATTAACTTATAGTAACTTTTTTCTTTCTTTTTTTTTTTATCTTCCTGCACCACCTTCTGGTATACGCTATATTTATATTGTATATAGTTATGATTACGATTCGAACTACGATTAGATATGAATATAGCGTGTCTGTTGCTCGTCCCAACGATCACACCCCCCCCCCCTGCCCCCCACACACACGTATATATATATATATATCTCACTTTTACCCCATGAATTTGTGCGGTCAGTTAGTCAGTCACGCACGCGATCTACGCATTGACTTCTATACTCTATATAACACATACATTTATCTATTTACGTACGAACGCACTGCACGCGTCGCGTCGCGACGCTTATGTACTGTATACATATATATATATACATATATACATATTGCGGGTGATCGTTCTCCACTGCACATTTATTTAAATTACTAGAAGCGTCATAACGTCTGATCCTTTTACACGCCATATACCTACATATGTACAAACCTCCATGTATAATATAGGTATGAAGCAAATTTATTAGTCAACAGATTATTTCGGGTTCAAATATATTATATAGTCGTGGGTGGAAGAAAAAAGAAAAACGAAAAACGAAAAACGAAAAAAGCAAAAAAGGTTTTTCTTCCTTGTGGTCCCCGAGAGATGTAAGGTAAGAGAAAAAGAAGGAAAAAATCCTTCTTTTTTCTCAAGTTATTCCTCTCTAGAGGCTGAAGGAAAATCTTTGAGTAGATTTTGTCGGAGAATCAGGAATATAAGAGTGGGTATTAAGGTACCCGACAAAAGACCAAAGAAAGAGAGATGAGAATACATATATATATATATATATGAAGCACGAGAGGAGCTATGCTGCAGGCGGTTGGTGGTGGTGGTGGTGGTGATGGTGGCTAAAAAATACTTCGGTCTATATTGTATGGGGATAAATATTTACGGTCTGCAAGAGTCAATATTGTGTCGACCTGCGGAGGTATAGAGAAGATGGTAGTATAGAGGAAGGGCGCAAGAAATAAAGAAAGAAGAATTTTTCTTTTTTGTCTTTTCCTATTCTGCTGCATATACATACACTCGCGCGCCGCATTAACCGGTCAAATTCATCGACGTATAGGTATAGGTACAGTTTTAAAGTCTACCGATTTTTTAAACACAGCTGCTGCTGCTGCTGCTGCTGCTGCCTCTCGCAGCTAAGATTCTCACGAAACTCCCTGAAATGAAATATATGAAAAAAGAAAAGGAAACTGCTGCAGTTGTGCGAACGACGAGAGTCCTGTGCGCAGGTATGACACCCGCAGATAAGGTGTTCTTCGTATCGCTGAAAGGGGTTGGAGCGCAGCGCATTAGGGATCCATTACTCGAGGGCAGTGCAGCCGAGAAATTAACCCCAGTGCGTGGTGGTGCGCATGATGTCAAAGCGGGTAAATGGGGCGGGTGCCCCCCTTTTTTACCCCGAAGGTATACGAGATTAAGTACTAGTGTGTAGGTATAAGGGCGAAATGAAAACGACCCGGGCCCAATCCTTTCGCGTTTTACGGTATAGCTGCAGGCACCTGCATCCATCGTGCATTCATGTCTGCAGAACGCAATGTATATTTCTGCAAGACGAAGCTGAGGAACGGAGAGATGCGAGGCTTGCTATGCATTTTATTCAATTTTATTTTTTCACTCTACGAGAATGAGAAGGAGGCAAAAGGGATCGGGATGGGGATGGATGCTGGATGGATGGATGGATGGACGCGCTCCGATGAACTAAGTGGCTTCTATCGCCTCTTCTTTCAGACCCGTTGGTAATAACAGGCCGGCAAACCTCATCGTCTGCTGGATGCACCTACCTCATCGACATCCCTATAATATACACGCATGTACATGTCTTCCACACATCCCGGCCTTGTCCTTTCTCGCGTTCTCTATATAAGGTGGAAAGAAAAAGACCCGGTAGCTACAGCAGGATGCGCAGGACTCTTTTACGATCCCATTATAATCCGGCTTTACAATGTGTGCAGTTCTCTAATTCGTCCAATTTGCAAGGTGAGAAAGATAAAGTTCTGCAGTCCTTGGACCGCTCGCATGACGGTCGAGTCATTCTGCATATGAGTGAAAATCGCTCGATGTCTATTTTTCTTCGTTTCTTCTTGTATAGAAAAAAAAAAATGAAAATGGCGGTGGCACACGTACAGCCTGAAAACCCGTTGACATTGTGTCACGGGGGTTTCGCGATCCTGCAGCAGTAACGGAGGGAAGGCTTCGAACGGGAACAGAGACGAAGAGGAGTGCCGTTGGTAGGTGCGCGCGACATATCGACCGGCTCATGGGGCTATGGCTTGAATGTACCGGACCTCTCCGCCATTTCCCGCAATTCACGGCTCCTTTTTCACGTATATACTATATATTACATACCCTATACCAGGCAGGTATATGTATATGTAATATTAACGCCCTCCGCGCATCCTGGACAGGACAAAATCCACGGAGACAAAGGGATTACGCACGTAATTTATTTATTCATTGTATATAACAAATTTCATGCATGTATATACACCCCATGAGTATTTCATGGTGAAAAATGAAATGAAATATAAAATGTATACGCTACATGCGGAGGTGAACATAATAATTCGATATCGAACATCAAACGACAGGCTCTTAGTGTCACCCCCCCCCCGCAACTTGAAATAATTACAGCGAGGTATATGCGGGGGAGCGATGACGTAACATATATTCGCATGTCGTGGTGTTTGGATGGATGTGCAGGGGTTTGGCCGTTTTGGAAAATGTCCAAAAAATTTCGACACATCGGATGTAATATGCGTAACGCAATGAGGAGAGATGAATATACTGTGTACAGTCCTATGGACTTCTCGTCTGGCAATTATGCAGACTTCAGGAGCAGGTCTCGGTTTGAACACGAACTACAAGATGTTAACCAGTCCGGCTGTGTTCGGCTCCGACGTATTCAACAAGGGCGTCGAATCGGAGGTAGAAGAGAGAAGAGGGAGAAGAGAGAGGAGAGGGGGATATTCGAGAATCTAAAAAATTGTACCGCGGTCTCTTATGGTCCAGCTAGCTCGAAGATTGAACGATGGCGCGGGATAGGTCTTTGTGGTACGAAGAGGAGAGAAGAGGCGAGAAGAGGAGAGGAGAGGAAGGAGAGAAGAAGCCAGTTCGAAAGAGGAAAGAGGCAAAAGAGGAGAAAAACGGGGGGAATACCGAAGAAGGTTGCAGAGGGAGAAGCTTTTAGCCGGGCGAGATGGTGGCGAGATAACACCGGCGCGGCTTGCCTTGCTTTTGCCTTGCTTTTGCCTTATGCCTTATGCGCCTTATAGCCATAGCCTGGTTCGCCGGCCCGAAATGCAGAGCATATAGAGTCGAGCACAGAACTTGCTGAGCACGGAGACGCCATAAGCGCCGTGTTCTTCATAGCTCGACCTATATGTGTATAATTTTCTTTTTTTCTTCTTCTCCAATACTCGTATATACATATATGTATAATTCCTTCATACGTTATATCAAAAAATGAAGCTTATTTCTTCTCTCCATTAACAGTATGGGTCAGACAGTTTGTTAATTTATATAATGAAGCAAGGTTGGCGAGGGGTAAACAAAACGGTCTTCATGAGCTCGCTATGCAAAGTGGAATGTAAATTTGTCGATATACATATATATGCCTGCGTACTGTGTGCGTGTGTGTTTACCTGTGGGACTAAGAAGAATAATTATTATATTGCATTACAGATTATTATTATCGACTGACTCGCAATATACAACTGTTCGCAATTATAGATTTTTACTACAAGACGCGTCTAGGCGCGTCGATATTTATATGTACTATCATAGATTTCCCATCAGGGATCACGCCCGTCGTTATAATCTATACGATATACAATTTTTATGTGCATATACCCATATATACACACTTACATTGGGGATTATGGCAGTAAAACTTCCGTCAGCGGCTACCTGACTCCCGATGTTTAAGAAGGTTGCTTTGCGGTGCCAAAGGCCAGGCGACGCCATACCATGCCATACCATGCCATGCACCATGTCGTAAAGCCTGGCGCCTAAACGCACAGTATAATCCAAGACGTTTTAATCCTCTTTCTCACTTTCGGTGAAAGAAGTAAATAAAAAATGAGGAAAGAAATTTTGAGTATAAAGACCAGGAGACTTGCTTCCAAAATCTGAGTACTTTGGCCCAAAACGAGGGACACATGCTCGTTCCTGATTTTCTTGCGTAGAGTCGCGGCGCCATATCACCGTCTGCAGTGGCATGCGGAAAAGTCTACCTGCAGCGAACGAGGATATGAAATGTTTATGTTTAGCTGACGTCGTGCAGCGATGTATTATCTATGGATAGCCGAAATCTACTGTCGATCAAAACATTGCGGGTGCAGTATTTCCTGCCTGCGGCCTAAGTATTAACCCGGAATTTACAACCGCCGCACGACTCGTTCCTCTCAACGGGGGGCAAAAATACCGGACCATGAACCCGGAACACCCTCATTAGCACGGGCTTATCAATACCGAAGTACTGTACCTACCCTACCTACCCTCGCAGCTATGCGAGATTATCGCAGATATGATACGTAGGTAGTTAGGTAGTTAGGTGGGTAGGTACCTGAAGAATAATAATCGAATCGATGAAGCACATGCAGGATAGAAGAGAACGGTTTCAGTTCAGGAATACCTAGTATTCCCATGAGATCATTCACGCGGATCCCTACGCCATGGTGTGGTATAAAAGAATGACGTTTCTAAAGAAGTTCACGATTTTCGCATCGGCAAATTTCAGCGCGCATTACCATAGTGCGACTATACGGGGATTTATTATGTCGTAATATCGACGCCTCTGACCTGAAGGCGGAAGGCCTAGCTGTTACTTAACGGTTGCGCATTTGGTAAGCGGTATAGTAGCTGGAGGATTCGGTTAAGCCGATTTACCGCGTAACTGGACTGGACAAGCGAGAAAAGTATTTCGCTCGGTAGTATGTAGGAAGCGTGTATACACGTACAGCCATGAAGACACGGTCAAGATAATGCGTCACCTAGTGGTAGGTATACCGTAAATGGAGCGCAACGCAGGGTAAGGATTAGGTGATAGAAATCCGGAGAAAAGATCGCGAAGCGCAGCTGAGTTTAGACACTCGAACGTCCGTTAGTCCGCATCGTATGGTGTCGGGAGCTGTTGATCTTTTGAGCAATTTTTTCTTCTTCATCTTCATCTTCTTGTCGTGTTGTTTTTTTTATTTTCCATTTTTTTTTTTTTTTCCTCCTAGCCCTAGGTAGCAGTCTCTCTCCACACAAGAGCTGCGAGCCAGAAGAGAAGAGGGCCTCTTAAGCTTCTCAGCGAGTATATAGTATGTACCGGGCGAAAGCCGACAAAGCTATCATCGGCCAGAACGGCAGATGCTGCCTCGAGTGCCTCGCCATGTGAGACCCCCCTCGATAACCCAATAACTCTAAGGGAACCTTCACACAACTCGCGGACTCGAGAAACACTCGCGATTCATAGTCGGAGAACCAACCGCGAAATGGCCCCACACACGTCCATTCGTATAAATACTTATACCGCGTGCATGCATGCATGCACTTTCCGGATCAAGATCCTCCAGACATAGACATAACATGCTCACCATGTTCATGATGTTTCCATGTCATTTTCATCATGTTCATAACATTTCCATATCATTTTCATAATGTTCATGACATTTCCATGTCATTTTCATCATGTTCATGACATTTCCATGTCATTTTCATCATGTTCATGACATTTCCATGTCATTTTCATCATGTTCATGACATTTCCATGTCATTTTCATCATGTTCATGACATTTCCATGTCATTTTCATCATGTTCATGACATTTCCATGTCATTTTCATCATGTTCATGACATTTCCATATCATTTTCATCATGTTTATGACATTTCCATATCATTTTCATCATGTTCATGATGTGTCCGCGATTTTCATGTCATGTTCATGATGCTTATGACATGTCCACATCATGTTCATGCTGCTCATGACATGTGCACATCATTTTCATGATGTCCATAACATGTTCACGATGTTCATGTCATTTTCATGATGACGATGACATGTCGATGAGACGTTCATGCGAGGAATAGATGTTCCATTGAGGGATTGATGAATCTAGTGCAGCAAAATCTCATTGAAGTAATTCTGTATGTGGTTTTGTGTGACGGTGTGAGTATTAAAGTGAAAGAATCGGTAGTCTTTAGGTAGGTGTGCGAAGTGAGTAAAGTGAGTGAAGGTGAGTCGAGGCCCAACCCAGTCCTCGACCCAGCCCAACCCCGTATTCCCTGGTCGTTGTTCCCTCGGGAGGTGAGGAAGGCGGTGGAGTTAGGGGAGAGAATCGGGGACCCGGGGAACCGGGGAGAAGACGGAATCGATTAGGGCGTCGGCCATTTTGTTGGTGGATCGTATGGCTTATCCAATGGGAATCCTAGGAGGCGTGGAGAGACGAGGTAGCGCCAGTGCTAGTTGCTCAATGCTCCTGAAATCGAACTGCTAACCAAGCCACCGAGGAGGATATTCGTGGGGGAATACCACCAGGTCGTGGGCGGGCAGGCGCCAAACTGTTTCAGTGCCTCGCTGGGCCCCGCGCTGTCAACTTTGTCGGGGCTGACTCTGCGCGTGTTGTTAATGAACGGAAAAAAAATTTCGGCCCGATTCGACGGGACAAAATAAATAAATGAATTCAAATTTCAAAAATCTCGTCGTGCATCGATCAGTATAAAGTGACACACTGCAGTGTTTCGTGATTTTTATATCCAAGGAATCTAGTATATTTCTACTACAGTGATTGCATAGAGTTTTGTTCGGATTGTGCAAAGGCATGATAATAAACTAAGTGGAATTTTGTATGAAATTCTTTTTCCTTCTCTCTCCCTCTCGCTCACTCTCTCTCTCTCTTTCTTTATCTCGTACGAAACACTCGTCGCATCTTGACTACTTGATTCCAAAAAACGAGGATTGGATTATAAATAAAATCGTCATAAGTAGAATATTATAGCTGCGGGCAGCTCGATATAAGGCGAAAAAGAAGAGGAAGAAGAGGAAGAAGAACTCGACGAAACTGCGCTTGCCGCTAATCAAAGTGTGAATAAATACATACAGATCACAGCAGAAATAGAAGAGAGTTATAAAGTTCGCTGGATTAACGTACAGAAGTGAAGTTCACAGTGGCTAAGTACCGTCGCGTACCGTTTAATCAACCATATAATCATCGGTTAAAGTGCTCATCAAGAAGCTCAGAAATAGGGGGTCCCAGCGCGATGCAGAGGGCCAGCGCAGGCGGCGGTCCCGGTCCTCTTGGCCTGCAGGGACCCCCGCGGTCCCTAAAAATATCACCTGTCAAAATCCAGGACGAGTCAGGAGACCCTTTGTCTCAAAGTACGTATCGAGTATTTAAAAAAATAGCATATATATCCGTGAGCTTCGTCCTGCATGCATGCATGCATGGTACAGGTGATAGTCCCTAATCCGAGGGGTGATAGTCCGTAAGTGATAAGTTTTCTGGTAAGCCAAAACGTTACAGTGTCCCATAGCGATTATTAACGGCATTAAGTCACACTCGAGGAATCATCGAGTCTAAGGATATTATGGTCTATCCCGCATATACATAGGTATAGAATACCATCGGCGAACTAGAACCGATTTAATCAGCAAAGTGGTACATTCAGCGTGCACAAACTCACGCACAAACATTTCTTAGGGTGCGGAAGCTGCGGGACAGGGGTGATTTACTCATCGGGATTTGGGGGGGGGGGAGAGGGGGGCACGAGGCGACAGAGATGCCTGATGTATACGTGCACTGAGCACCGAACACCAGGGGGGCAGGGGGGACAAGGGGGGCTACGTAAGAGTATGATCAGCCGATTAGAGTGCAGATGTTCTCATCCGAAGATTATGACCCGTTTCGCCCTTGTAGCTACTATACGCTTATACCAGGGGGGTAGGTAGGTAACATCGTGGAGTTATATATATATGAGTGTAGGTATGGGGGGGGGACACATACATGAACGAATTATCATCGTATAAGGGGAGAAAACTTTCGAACGTAGAGAAGAGAAGAGGATAGAAGGCTCCCTAGCTCCAGCCACGGGACATTTTCTCCTCCTATATACACACACACACACACAGAGAGAGAGTTGCCTGCAGCAGATCAGGGTACAGGCCAAAGTTCCGCAACGAAAACCAGGGTGACCGTCGATGGGACGGGTAGTAGTAGTAGTACCGGGGTGAAACTGATTGAATTATCATGAGTGTTTGCGGAGCGGCGGGCTGCAATTGAATTAGGCCTATACCCCGGCAGCTCGAGTCTTCTTCAGACTCTCGACTCTTTATTCGCATCTGCAGCAATTTTCCTTGTACATACAGCTATTCCGGAATGAATTATCATTGTCCAGCTCCAGTCAGCGTAGGATCTCTTACGCTCCTCTAATAACCCCCCACCCCCCACCCCCCCATCAATTCCTCATCTTAGATCGCAATGTGTGTGATCAGTTGTCCGCAAAGAGCGGAAGCCCCCGATACCTATACCTAAATCCGACTATCTTAAAGCGCGCGAGAGATGTTCTTCAGGTATATAGACCGAGTCTGAAGGGTAGAAGAGACCCTGCAGGGTGTCGTCGAGTGTCTGGCTGTCCCAGAGGCTCTTCGTTTTTTTTTGTTTTTTTTTTTCTTTCTTTTCGAGGGAAAAAAAAAAGGACAGGGCAGCTTGTTGTCCGCAGCAGGTCAAGCGCCAGTAACCTTAAACCTGGAGGCTATACCCGGATGTCCGAGGATCGCTTTTTTTTCCTTTTTTTTTTTGGGACCTGCCTTCTGTCACTGTCAACACTTTCGAAAACGGGATACCTACATACGACGGGGGGGTGGAGGAGGGGGAGGGAATCGCGTGACACACTACTTCCCAGTTTTCTGCAGCAGCAACCAGATTTGTCTTAATTACGTTATTCCCGTTGCATTAGAGACGGGGAATACCCACCGTGGCTAATTGCAGGCTTTAAACAGGCCCGAAACTACTTCCGGTTAATCTGGGTTTTTAGGACTTCACAAAGTGCTCATCTGACTCTACTTGTTTCCTTAGCCTTTTTATCTGATCAGGGAACATTTACCTGATCGTATCTAACTCTACTGCACAACTCCGTGTAGAACGAATCGTCGTCCTCGTCGTCGTCGTCGTCGTCATCATCATCATACGATTTTTACGGCCACTTTCGACTACCTAGCAATATTACGTGAGTCATTTTTCGACCTGACCGTATTACGCTTTTTACTGTACCCACCCATTTTTTTTACCAGCTTCGATCCCGGGACCCGCAGGACGTTATGGCTCGGCATTCACAAACGTGAAATCAAAATCGAGGAATAAAATAGTCGTAGAGATAGGGGATCGGCGCTAATTGGATCGAGAGATCGGCGGTTTGGGTTATTACCGATTTTTCGTTAGGTGGTCATCAGGTGCAGCACCAGCACCGGCCAGCAGCCAGTATATCCTTACCTTTATTTTCATCGGCTGCTGCAGCCTCTGGTCTCTTGAGGTCTTTAGAAAATACATGTCGTGTATCCCGGTGCACCAACACCAGCCAGGATCGAGGACATACCATCATACATGTACGAGGATAGATAACATAGTATAAGAGAAGCGGAGAGAAGAGAAGAGAAGCGAAGAGAAGCGAAGAGAAGAGAGGAGAGGAGATTAAAACAGAACTGAGTCAAAGGAATTAGAACCTGCTCTTCGGCGACGATCGGGCGCCGCCAGGACGCCGCCAGGACGCGTAGGAATGCTGCGGCCACTGATAAAGCCGGGCTAACACCTACATAAATTTTACAGGGATATCTAAAGACAACCTTTCGTTCATTTAACCGTACATCCGAAATTTAGTACCCGACTTCGGGCTGGATCTTTCGCCTTGTACCAGTCTGCCTCTCACTTTCGTATTGGCATCGCCAAAAGTCTGCCCCGTTCACCTCTTCGTGCACAGAGAGCCTCGATTTTTCCATTTTCACCCTCTTCGCGTGTCTTCGAATCGGAAAATCGGTTCTCTATCACCGCGTCGTCGCATGCATACCTACCTACCAAATGGAGAAAACAAGATTTCGATGTTCTCGGATATACAGCCGCATGGGGACAGCTAGCTAGCCGGGTGACCGGATCGCCGCGGCGCCGGACCGCGTGTCAGGAATGTCTGGTTAGCAGTTCACAGACGCCGACTTGGGTGTCCGACGCCGACTGCGTTCGCTCGGTATTTCATTAACACCTTCGCTAATTATTATCCTTTCCTTTTCTTTAGTCGACGAACCTATAGGCACACAGTTGGGTAACCGATCCGCCTTGTACTGATCTATACACCGCATCCTACGATGCGACATGTACTACGACGACGTTCTTTCTTTGCATGTGCCAAAATCTCAACGCATTCATTCCGGTTCGTCCTGCAATGATATGGACGTCGCAGATCAACGTGAAAATTATCGAGAAAATTCCTCGTCCTTTCACTGCGCAGTCATATAGTCAATCATCCGATGTCCCATTTTCATCCATTATAGTCTCCTCATGTCTCTCCGGCAATAAAGTCGATCAGGTTTCATGACTTTCACCGTGAATTAACTACAACCAAAGATCCCTCTGATAGTTTCGTAGTATAATCCAAAATTCGTCGATTTTCATCAGAAATTTACAAATCCTACAAAGACCTAACGATACTGGTCTGCAAATCGTCTAGTTTGGATCATTGGAACCCGTCAGGCTCCACGATTCCATGGGTTTTCATCAGAAGCATATGAATTTTTCGAACATCGAAGAATCCTGGTCTGCAAAACGTATCGTTGGATCATCAAAACCCATCAGACTTGACGATCCCATGGGTTAATTTCACCAGAATTCTGATCTGCAAATCGTTTCTATCGCACCAGTACCGATCAGGATTTAGGATCCCTATTCTAGAAGATCATGTCATAGTATCATGTCGCCGTAGAGTATGTATGACCGAACACTCTGTTATTGAATCGTATGTGGCCATCCCGAAATGGACTTTGAATTAGTATATCATGAATTCGTTCCGTGATGTTGGGGGGGGGGGGGGAGGCCGAGACTGGGTTTGTCATAAAATTGCAAGGTGCGGTCGCAGGCTCTATAGAATTCCGCAACGTTTCTGCGCTGTGTATGTTTAGTCGAATTCCTGTTCGTGACTATATGGACATAGGTGTTTTTCTTTTTTTCTTTCTTTCTTTTCTGTAAGGACGTGGATGACCACCGGCGCATGTGTACGCGCTGGCGCATTGGCTTGTGCAGGTCTAGTGCTACGTTTATCGTATTTCGGCGGCTATATGGGGGGCGAGGGGGTAGGGGCAGGGGGGGCACGCGGGTTCTACGCTGGCGCAGATTTCCGACTGCGAGAAAACGGCCAGCTTCTATTCAGAGGGTGGAGTTTCCAAAGCTTGTTTCAAAGTTGTGTGAGAGCGTTGACGTGAACGTGAACGTGAACGTGAACGTGAACGTGAGCTCTGATCAACGGAACTCCGCCCATAACCACTTTAGAAACTCGAGACTGCACTCCGCCCATTATAAACTGCTGCAGAGAGATGTTTCCCCGCACAATTTTGGTCGCCGTATTCACTCCGAACTTGTAAATTTTACATTTTTACATTCGCATGCAGCTCGTATCGTCACTCAAAGTATACTCCAACGATCGTTTCTCATACGGTCGAAGGTACCGGTAACGATCGAAATGATATTGCGAAGTTGAATATTTCGTATTTCACATTTCCCTGGAAGTCTGCTCGTCGGATCCGAAAACCTCGCGAACTAATTCTACGGGAATACCGTAGCTTGCTAAAAATTCGAATGATCCAAAAATCGGCAAGACCAAATCTTCGAGCATGCGGAAAATTCGCGCAAGTGTTCATTCGGTGTTCAATAACTCGGGGTTGTATCGATCGTATCGAAGCGAATAAGGGGGTGAAGGTGAATGGTATTGAGATGAGCTTTTTGGGAAATGAAATTTCGAAATCCCATCGATCAATCGTTCGCGACGTTGTAGTTACCGATCAAACTAGACGAGGATTTTTGAAGATTCATCAATGTTTCCGATATCTTCTTTCAGAAAGCAGAACATCTCACTGCGTCGGATGCGGAGGACGGATACACGATCAATGGATACTCCGGGTTGCTCCTGACCTCGAATGGCATGCTGCATGTCTCAAGTGCGCCGAGTGCCAGCAATTCTTGGACGAAAGTTGTACCTGCTTCGTCAGAGATGGGAAAACTTATTGCAAACGAGACTACGTCAGGTATAACAATAATATTAACAACAACAACAACAACAATTTATATCAATTAGGATTTGAATCAACGGTGATCGGACCATTTTTGAAAATCGAGCATTAGAGACTTATATGCTGCAGGCGCATGAAGAGAAATAGAAATGTATAGATGGAAGAAGGGTGCAGCGGTATAGCAGATTATCAGACATGTGTGTGCGTGTGTGTGTGTTCCTTGAGTCATATAGAGGAACACCCACGCCGCGTTAACCAGAGTATGTTTTTAAAGTCTGATCGTCAGCTCGACGACAGGAACAACAAACGCGTGTCCGTTTTACCAAACTCGAGTTCCGCTTTACCACGGCTGACGGTGCTAGTGGTGATTTTTGGCAGTCGGATACGCGACGTCCGACGTCTTATACGTCTTTCAGACAAATTCAAATAAACGAAACGTCGTTCAACCATCACGCAACGCGTATACTAAGTTTTATCACCATCCATGTGCGTAGCTGTGAACCCCCTGCCCCCTCTCTCCCCCGTCGCTCATCAGCAATAAATTCTGAACTGAATACGAAGGTGTCCCCTAATTCCCACAGGTTGTTCGGTACGAAGTGTGACAAGTGCAGCCAGTCATTCAGCAAAAACGACTTCGTCATGCGAGCAAAGAGCAAGATCTATCACATAGAATGTTTTCGGTGCTCCGCATGCATGCGCCAACTTGTACCCGGCGACGAATTCGCACTTAGACATGACGGCCTTTTTTGTCGGCATGATCACGACGTGCTCGAAGGTGGCAAACTCTGCTCTGGTCCCGGCGGTGTTCCGGGCAGCGAGAACAACAACAACGCATCTCTCACGAACAACAATCACCATCTTCATCCCAACGACGGATCGATGTCCGGTAAGTACCTTCTCCCCATTTGTCTTCTTCCTTTTTTCGCACCATCGTCGTATAGATTTCATTTATGTAATATCCACCGGGTTTATGATCAAACGTTAGAGCCGACACCTAGTCGACTAATGCAGGATCACGTTCCGGCACCAGGGTGGGCCTCCCAGTGCCAGAGCTCGTGCCATAGCTGGTATAGTGTTGCGCGATAGGATCAGGAGGAATAATTAGGTGTTGATAATTGGAGTTACTCAGGGCGTAAAGGCTTGACCATCGGACCTTCCGCGAGGGATTAAAGGATTAAAACAGGGCTTTAATCGTGAGACTTGATGCTCGTGGGCTTACGCCTGGCTCCATGGTCACTGGACCTTAATTTTCCCCGGCTGGATTATACCGTTAGAAATTGGTCGTGTAATAATTCCGGTTATTAGACTGACTGCGGCAACATGCGTAGTGTGCACATACATGTCAGGGTCTCTAAACCTGATCAGCAAAATCGCGCGAAATTTGTTGTATCTAAATCATCCGACGTCGAGCATAAGCACTGTGAGTCCCGGAACAGCTCCATCCGCTGCGCAACCTTATGATATATCGAGATGTGGATTTCGTGTATGGTAAGCTCGATTAATACGAAAGGAGAGAGGTGTCGAATGTAACACCACCCTGTCAACTACCGTAGCACACATCGACGCACGACTTTTACGTTTATTTGTTCATTCAGAGAATAGTAGCTGCTGCTGCTGCTGCTGTTGCTGCTGCTGTTGCATATGCAGGCCAGTAGTAGTACTGACTCGTACTCACAATACTATACACGATCATATATAATAAAATATCATATAGAAAGAAACTTATATGCGCTGCTGCACGTCCGAGATATCGTTATAACGTCCCATTGTTGATCTCGGCGAGATATATATTTTTTTTGTCCGTCCCATATAAACCATAAACTCACGATTCCCTCATAGTATTATATACGCGACCCATAAAGAACGCGGAGAAACTTCCTAGATGCCGTATATTTCATTAGATTTATTTTCTTTTCGCTATCTTAGATTGAATTTTCAACCTCGTATGTAAGTAGAATTGATATTATCGGTTTCAGAGTAATCGATAATAATCGTGTAGTATATAAGCAGATATATATATGGGTGTACACTGTGCATGCATGGACGTCGCGTATCAGTGTAACACACGTTCCTATAACCAGTGTTGTACCAGTTCTTGTCGCGATAGCGTCTATGTTTGAACTTGGTACACACATGTACATCGCGTATAGAGCGGAAGATGATCAAAGGCTTTGTGGAAAGCGGCGTTTAGCCGCTTGAATGAATTTTAGGTACCTATAATAACCATAAGAGACCATGCAGCCAGCCAGCCAGCCAGCAGCATATATATGCAGCGAAACGGCCTGCAGGCAAGAATTGACTTGTGTGTAGAATCCGAAGAGGGTTTCAAGAGTAAAAGTAAAAATGTAAAAAAAGAAAAAAGAACAAGAGTCTGCGTGGTCATTGCTAGTGCTAGTTTGCTTAGGATCTGAGAAATAGAACGGTCAAAGATTTCCGATACTCTAAATATATATATATGTGTGTGTGTGCCGAGGAGGAGGAGAATGCGCAGGTTTTATTGGAAGACCTGCAGCAGCGCCGAAAATTTCAGGAGATAGCGAAAGTAGTGATGATAATCGTTGTTCATATTCGGGATGTACAGACTCCGGGTCGGAGAGCGGATCCCACAAGGCTGGTACCGGTGGGCCCCGGGGGTCTGGAGGCCACAAGGGGGGCGGTGGCTCCGACGGTAAACCGACCAGGGTCAGGACTGTCCTGAATGAGAAGCAACTGCACACCTTGAGGACTTGCTACGCGGCTAATCCAAGGCCTGATGCACTGATGAAGGAGCAACTAGTCGAGATGACCGGGCTGAGTCCGAGAGTAATCAGGGTTTGGTTTCAGAACAAACGGTGCAAGGACAAGAAGAAGACCATTGCTATGAAGCAGCAAATGCAGCAGGAAAAGGTAATAAACTTTTTTAGCCGTTCAACGCGCGGCGTCTACATACTGGCGGGGTTCCCTGCATGAGATTTTCGGAAAATTACCTGTCGTCTAATGGCTCGAAGTATTTCCCGTTACAGGACGGGCGAAAATTGGGATTCGGTGGTATGCACGGTATCCCAATGGTAGCGAGTAGTCCGGTTCGCCACGAATCTCCCATAGGGATGACCCCCCTCGAGGTGCAAGCCTACCAACCGCCTTGGAAAGCCTTGTCAGATTTCGCCCTCCACACAGACCTGGATCGACTCGATCCGAACGCACCGCCGTTTCACCACCTCGTTTCGCAGGTAAGGGCGAGGGGAGTCGCGGATGAGACGATTAAAGGGGGTCGAAAATGGGGCCCGAATTTTCATCCCTTGTTTATTATCTGTTCGCAGATGCACGGCTATGACCTTCACGGTGGTCCTCCGCCCCCCTTGCCACCTCCGGGTATGCTTGGGGGTCCTATGAACGACGGTGGCGGTGGAGGGCCTCTTCCACCCCCCGGTGGTCATCATACGGGTGGCGTGCCCCCCGACATGGGACAACACCCTGATAGTACAGATAGCTATGTAACGTATTTAGAAAGCGATAGTGACTCGCTTCACCATGACACTGGAAGTCCATAGTGCCATCCGCTGAATCTGTGCTGCACTTATATGCAACATAGTGGTGCTACGGGTATGAATAATACGGCACATGATATCGTCATGCCGGAAATACGAGAATTATTGGTACCGACAAATTCGTCATCAATTGAAACAGTGCAGTCTTCGGTTACTATGCCGTGTATGATCGCCTACTCTGTGCCCTAGATCGAAGGTATCTTTATTATTTTTTTTTTTTTGTTTCTTTTTTGATTTTTGTAAAAAAGACAGTGACAAGTCAAAGTAAGTAATTGTGCAATTCAGGAATTATCATCGTTTTGTCGTTTGTTAATAAATTTGATAATTTCATCGATTCATCGTATGTGTATGTTTTAATCAATATTGATTTTGAAATGATTTTCAATCGAAATTTTTTAGTGATTATTATTATTATTTTTTTTATATATATATATATATATTATTTTCTTGTTGAAATAAAAAGAAAAAAAACAAAAAAACAAATTGAACAGATAAGAAAGAGTGGACATACATATAGACGCAAAAATGAGAATAGAATTCTACAGGGAAATAAAAAAAAAAGGAAAAAATAAAATATAATAGACGAAATAAAAAATGGAAGAAAAAAAAAAATTGCGGATCGCTATTTAAACGCATAATACCTATATATAGATACATGAGAACCGGGGGGACAGAGCATGTATATTATACATATATACATAATCTTGTTGGTTGTAAATATAGAAAATTGATTATGTAAAAAAAATAAAAAAAATAAGAGGACGATAATGCGAAATTTTGAAAACTGCGGAATTAAATTATAACGAATTACATATGTAATTGAAGAAAGGTGAAAAATCGCATCGCGCGTATAAATGTTATATTATATACTCACTCAGGCACAATGAATATAATTATTTATATATGTGTATATATATATATATGTATATATAAATATACTATATAAATACGGCTGAAATTATATATTATTATTATATATCTATATATTATATATATATATATATTTATAAAGAATATAAATATATAAATATAAAATAATATTTTATAATTGGTATAAATACCCTATATACCCTAAACTACTATATTACTGTAATTATAACTGCAAAAGCATGTAATAACCCCTTCCACCCCTCCCCACCTCTCCTCACCGTCGACATAATAATTTACTTATTATTATTATTAATTATAATATTAAGTGATTTTGTAATTGTAACAAATTTTCTGTATATATATTATATAATAGTATATATACTATATATATACGAATATTATTAAATCCTCTCTATGTTTTCGCGGTGATACATCGGGCCGTTGATACGAAAACAGCGTATATAATACTCTATAATACCTCCCTATATGATCCATAAATTACATATTATTATGTGCTTTGATTTTTGATTTTTTATTTTCAATGTTTTTTTTTTTTAGTTTTTTTTTTTTTTTTTCTACTTAATACCAAAGTGTGCGGGTCGCGAATAATTATTGATAATAAAAACGCACTAATTGAACTGTAAAGAAATGAACAAAAAAAAACAGAAAGAAAATTGTAAATAATAATAATAATAATAATATTGATAATGATAATGATAACGTATGATACATATATTGAAAGATCGCGTATATTTCTATTTGAAATACTATATAGGTAGTACATACATGTAAAAATTATGATAATAAAATTATTATTTAGGATATACCTAATATGCGAAAGAAAATTAATACGATAATGATATCATTATCTACGTATCACACGCGCATAATGATTCAATTCTGTTCTTTTTTTTAATTTTTTTTAAATTTTTTTTCAAATTTCTTTTCTATCGATGGAAAGGTGTTTGTGTATATTCGTTTTCGTTTAGACGCGCTCTCGCTCTCTCTCTTGTATTATACAGTATATATATATATATATGTTATTAATATTATGAAATCCTTAGGTTATTCTAATAATGATAATATTAATAATAATAATAATAATAGTTATTAATATGTTCCCGAATTTGTTAAAAAAAAAGAAAACAAAACCATCGCATCATCCTCTCTAATCGGAATTTGTATAATATTTCTATACCGGCACGATATAGTATTGCAATAAATTGTCGAAAAAAACTTATATTTTCCCGCGACTCTTTTTTTATCTCTATTATTCTCTATAAAATATGGTATAATATGCCTAGTCTCGGATTATAGTCGTGAACCCATAGTTACCGACGGTCAGTTAGATTAGAGAGATCTATACTGTTACTGTGTAGATAAAACAGACTTTCGTATCAAACATTGATCTTTATTTTCGAGGGGTAAAACAGAGCGTTGCTCTGCGGGCAACAACCTCATCTTCTGTACCGACGAGCCACGGGCAGGCGAAGTAGTGGCTTAGTGTAAGGCGTCACCGTGTCGGAAAACGTGCGACTTAAAAGTCCCTTAAGTCTCATATGGGTGTTACAGGTATATTGTGATCAAATAATCCGTGAAAATCGTTCGATATACAAAAATAAAGAAAATAAAACATGCCGCCTAAATACAAACCGGTGAGTAAAAGATTCTCGTCGTTTGAAAAATCATCAGACATCACATCTGTCCGATCACTTTCTTGTTTTGTTATCAAATCACAGCGATATTCGAGGTTATGTTTCCGCTTATCACGCGGTTACTTCGTAGGTAAGGTAGAGCGTGTTTGACCGAATGAATCGATGTAAAAACTGTATCGAAACTCAATTGTTAACGTAGGAAGGTGTATATTATAAATCAAATTTTTTTTTGTTCTGTTTCATCGTTTTTCTATATTTCCTTAAGAAATATATTTTTTTACAGGGCGGAAGGAGGTTTCCACCGAAAATTACTCCCACTCGTAATACTACTGCATCGACTGCCACTGCAGTCTCGTCGTCGTCTCCTTCTGTTCCGTCTTCGTCTTCTCCGAACGCCTTGGACCCCGAAGTTGAGGATCAATTAGAGGTCGAGCTTTGCTGGTGCGTACAGCAACTCGAGACGTCCTTGGGTTCCGGAAAACTCAACGAAAGACAGACCCTAGATGCTACCAAGACATTGAACGTTTTGAAAAGCAGCACAGCTCCGTTGATAAAGAAAAGACAATTCATGCGAACAACGTTCGGTGATTACAGAACGAGGATGGCAAACGATCAGAAAAAACTGGGAAAGACGTCCTCGCAGGTGAAATTCTCCGATGCTGATACCGCCAAGAAATCGATGTTCGTTAAAAAGGCGGTTTCGTCATCTGCAAATGCTGCTGCTGCTGCTGCTGCTGCAGCGACGAAGAACAACGGCGTTGATCAATCGGAGGATAAAAAGTTTCGCATCATTGTACCGAACGGAGAAAATGATTTCAAATTTAATTTCAATTCGAACAACGATGATATTACCGAGAAATTATAACTCTGTGAACAATAAATTTTACACAATTCCAAAATCCTCGAGCTGACAATGATAATATTCCTTCAATATTGAAAACAATATAGTAAAGATCTTTTTCTATACCTCGCAGCTCATAGCGCGAGGGCATAGTATTATGATATATATATATATGGAGCCGGATGAGCCAATTACCGTTTGGTAATAAGTCACGAACGTGATAAGATGGTACCGTGCCTGTCGCGGTACCTACGTACATACATACATAACGTACGTACGTCTATACCGATTCTCGGCATATTCTTGACGAAAACAAACTGTTCTTAAACACGCGATTCACTGCCAGGCTCCGCATTCTCTTAACGATGTATATGCCCACTCGTTATACAGAGTAACTTTTCTCTGTCTTATAGGTGAATGTGTCGAGGGCTAAGGATCAGAAGGGCGTAACCCAAGAGCAACTGCATATTCTGCCAGAAGGGCTCGTGCGTGTTCAATTTTCAGACATACGCCCTTATGGTAGCAAATTTGACAAAGTCGAAGAAACGTGGGTTACGCCCTTTTCGTACTCAGCCCTCGATATATACGCAAACGCAACGTTTTATCGCTTTAGACTATAGCGTGACGCGGTACGTTCCCCTCCCCTCCCTTTACCCGCCCCTACCCCGCCTTCCTGGATAATAAATCGATTTAATGCTACCCGCGCGGTTATATATTTGCCGGATTCAACCCCGCCGATGTACAGTTTTGAATCAACATGCTTGGAGCTAGCACATACCCGCGTCGTGGACGCTATGGTATTTCTACAGCTCCTACTACAACGGGGACAACGAATTCTAACACTTTTTTAGTACGGCCAAGATTACCGTTGAGATCATATTCGAGGCCTAAGACTGCCGCTAATATACTGGGGGTTGATCCTGCAACAGGATATGGACGATCTAAAAGACTCAAATCTAGGTAAGCATTGCCAACATAATAAAAACGATTTTCTTTTTATTTTTTCAATTTTTTTTGGATAGTTTGGAGCGATTCTCTGATGTATTAGCTATCGTTCAACAATCATTACTCGATATCAATCATAATTTAATAGGCATCTGTCCCACGGCGGGTTATAAACGATCTAAAAGAGCCGAGGTGAGCTGTAAGGATCGCCATTATGATAACATCCGTTTCAGCTTTTTCGCCCGCGGTCTATTTGAATTTTTCTTTTTTTTTTTTCATGGAATTTCGAACGTTTACATAGAATGATTAGATAGTTAAACGATCACTGTTCAATATATCTAAGTGTATAAAGAAAAAAAAGACTCAAATATTCTCAATAACAGAAAACTCAACGGATACCAGAAGGTTGATACATCGAACAAGAAGAAGGCTCCTGATTACACAGACTTTGCTTACAGAGAGGCTGTTTCAAAGCTTAAATATCTACTAGCTGAGTCCTATACGCCGCGAATAACGCCTAGGTATACCTGTGAAGCATATGAATACATTATACCGAGAATATTCGTGGATAAACGCGCTTCTGTTTGAGCTGCCTGTATGCAGGCGTGCTATGAAGCGTTTCCACGAATATTCCCGGTACACAAAAAAAATAAATGACAAAGCAAGAACCAAAAAAGGGACAAACCGTTTCAATGCATTTTCGATTCAACAGAAAGCTGCTCCACGGAGGTGGCAGGTTCAATAATTCGTTAGACAGTAATCCGAAGATAAACATAGAGTCTGGCGAAGAGACCCCTGACGATCGTAGTATAGCTAGTGAAATTTCACAATCTAAGGGAACAGGTCTGCCTCGTTTGAGCCCGTATTTACCACGTCAAAAAAACTCCCAGTTATCTAGAGGGTGTAGTAATTTGGCTCTTTTGTCTTCGAGAGATCCGCAATCAGCCCCACCTGAATTAATGTCGTTCATTGAACGCCAGGAAGAATACATAGAGCAGCTTGAAAGAGAGTCGCAATACTGTAGGGACGAGCTTACCAATCTACTCGGCAAAGTTAGAGAGGTAAACGAGCCATATGAACGTTTTTTTAAGGGAAGAATGAGATGTTCATCGTATTCGATCTTTTATTACGCCGAGAATGAAGGACGGAAAATTATTTTGAAAATATCATCTGAAAGCTACGAATCTCGGCTTCAAAGTAAAAAAGAATTTAATCGAATATCTCAAGAATCAAGTCCGCTGCGTCCATTTGAGTGGAGCTCTGCAGAAAAAACGACTTGCGAAACGGTGACCACGTTCACAGGCAAACGGAATATCCGAAACACAAGAACCAATTTTTTTTGGAACCGTCAATGTACCCTCTAAGATTGTGTGGAACGGATTTTTCATGCACTCAAACGTGGTCAAGTTGCGATTTTTTCTTTGCTGCATTTGATCGCGTTTTTCGAGATTTTCGCGAACGGTTTTATCAATTTTTCAAAAACCAAGGGTCGGTTCAGAATTTCGTTCCACAGAAGCTTAGAGGGTACATTGACGGTTCCAAAAAGTATTGGTTCTTGTGTTTCGGATATACCGTTCGCCTATGAACGTGATCGCCGTTTCGCAGATCATTTTTTGTTTTTTTTTTTGCAGAGCTCTACTCAAATGGACGCAGCGGACTTGATTCTTGTGATATTTGATTAAATTTTTTTTTATTTTGAAGCTGAGATTCGTAGCTTTCAAATGCTATTTTTACAATTATTTTCCGTCCTCCATTCTCGTCGCAATAAAACATTGAATACGATGAACATCTCGTTCTTCTCTTACCTTATGGCACCCCGCCTCCCTTAACGCGGGCTAATCTCTCTTATTCGAATCTGCATACGATCATTTCATAACTTATCACAGGTTGTTGCGGAAAACGAGACTCTCCATGACAAGAATAAAAACGGCTTTCTCAACTCGGTTATAGAGGAATACGACAATAACTCAGAAGACGAAAACCGAGAGCCTAATAATCAGTCTTCGAATACCAATACGGGCAGTAAAGGAAAGCGAGTTAAACTCCAGAAGATATTAGAAGGCCCTAGCATAGTGTTTGAATCTCGTATCAGCGAGCTTGAAGCTCAGCTCACACAGGCCAGAGTAGAACTCCGCAAGGTCCAAGAGGAGAATCAGGCCAATATGAGAAGATTGTCGGAGAGCGGAGGTGGGGAGGGGGTTCCCGAGCTTAAAAATCAGCTGGAAAGAGCCTTGCGGGATAAAAGAGATGCAGAAATGAAGCTTGAGGAGGTCCAGAGGAGTCTCGCCTCAGTCAGAGACAGGGAAGCTGACGCTGCTCACAAGGCCAAAAGGACTTTGGACGTACTCGAACAATCTCAGTTTGAAAAAACTCAAGCAGAAGGCGAGATGCGGAGACTCAGAGACGAGCTGGAGAGACAACACGAAAGACTAAGAGAAGCTAGTCAGGAGGCGAGTAGAAGAGTCGCTGAAGAAAGACACCAGATTGAACGCAGATATAGTCAGCAGGTCGAACAACTCACAGCAGATGTTGCGTCCCACTGGGATACTGCTAGCAAGTCACAATTAGAGGCTGAAAAACAACGCAGGGAGATGAGCGACCTCAGGAGAGACCTCGCCCAGAAACAAGCGCTCATTGATGAACTGAAGAAGGAATTGCAGAGCAAAATATGTTCGTATCGAAGAGGAGCAGGCCGATCCTTCTCAGAACCTTATCTGTGATTAATAATGATCTATCTTCTAGCTGCCATGCAGAGCGATCTGAGCCAGGCTGTTGCCGAGAAGGATGCTGCGGAGCAGGAGATATCAGCAGGAAAGCTGTCCGCTGAAAGGGCGGAGAGACAGGCTAGACAAGAGCAAAACCGGCTTCAATCTGAGACTAATTCTTACAAACAGAGACTTGAGAGGGCTGACGCTGACCTGGTGCACTGCAGGAGAGAGAATTTGAGGCTTTCCGAGCAGATAGCGTCTCTGGAGAAAGAGGTAATAGCCTTCTTCCCACTTCCCAAGGCCTAGTTACTGAAACCGAACAATTTTTCAGGTGAATATCAACAAGATGGTCAACTCCGAGGAGCATAGAACTCCCGGCGCTACTCCCAGAGACAACGACAAAGAATTGACCTCCATGATAATGGACATTGAGACTAAGCATGGTGAGATATGAATATAGACGTGCCTGTGTTAGGTATAATGTCTTTTAATCCTTTAATCAAGAATGAATAACGCATAAACCCACGACGCAGGATGAATAGATAAATATTTTCTTCAATTGATTTTATGTAAACTGTAAACTGTACTGCGCGATAATGTGTGTGAGGGATCGGCACCATGGCACTATGCCTAGCATGGGCAGACGGCGAACTTTTTACCGTTCGTCTTCCAAATCTTAGGAAGGAACTTTCTATCTTAAATCTTCTATTATTGGATTAAAAATTTCTTAGCTGCTACCGTCGCCGGCCTAGAAGACGCTCTGGCTAATCAGGCTACTGTTGTCTCCCAACTATCTGTCGAGTGCCAATCTCTCACACAACGGCTAGAAGCCAACAGCGTTAAACACAAGTAAAATCAATGAAATATTAAGGAAAAATTTTATGCTATTTGTATTTCACAAAGTTCTTCAACGATTAGCTATTAAACATCTATTCCGGGCTATTATGTGTTGACAGAGGGAATCGTTGAGAGCGATGAACCTGCAGCGATTACCTGCATGAGCTCAGAATCGCCTCCTGTACGAAAGAAGCGAACTATTAAGGTCGATCTCAAAGTTAAAGTCATTCCAAAAAAGAAGTCAGCTAAATCTGATAACGCCAAGACGAGTACGCCTCTATCAGCACAGTAATAGCACGTATGAAATTTATAAGAGATAAGATGAACATTTTTTCATAGATGATCATTTCTCATCCATGATGTGAAAATATTCAATTAATTTATCGCCGTTTTATTCAGGGAAGAAATGGCCAGCCTACAAAGCAACCTAAAGTATCTAACAACCCAAATACAGGACTCGTTGGTCCACCAAACTGGTGAATAAACAAATATTTAAGAATCGCGCGGCACCACGTCTCATTGCCAGCTTTATACTCTACAGATCTGCTTCTTCTTTCCCACAGAACATCCTAGCTACGTAACTAGTCAGAAAAATGGGCGTAATTTATCCAGAGATGAACCTGAGCAGGAAGTCAGAGACCCGGAGGCCAACGATATCGACGCTTCTATCAACGTGAACGACTCGCCGATTGAAAAGAATAGCAGAAAACATGAAAACGAGGGAGTGGTAGATCAGAGGGAACGCGATTTGCAACAAGAGTTAAACACGGCTCCAGAAAATAATGTAGAAATACAGGAATCTTACATCCCCGATAAACCTGCAGGCGAATCTTATCCTGGCGTTGAATCGCAACGTTATAACGTTGACCCGTTAGTTAGCGAATCTGGCAAAGAATTAGACGCGAGTTATGACCTGCAGCCAGGAATTACCACAGAGTCAGATTATAAAATGGAAAACTATAATCCAGTAGAAGATAATAATCAGGGGTATAATGATCCTCAGTACACAGATGAACAGTCTTACGATAATCAATACAACGAATACAATCAGGGAGAGTATCAGAATCAGGGAGAGTACCAGAATCAGGGAGAGTACCAGAATCAGGGAGAGTATGGGCAAGATAATCAAGGAATGTATCAAAATAGGGAATACAACGATCAGGAGTATCAGAATTATCCTGGCGAATATCAAACCAGCGGAGCTGAATTACAATTGGAAGGTGATATACAGCCCGAAAATCAAGTCACGTCAGAATCACACATAGAATCAATTAGCGGATTTGAAGAACCAAATAGTACCATGACTGATGATCCAGCTGGTGTTAAACAATAAGTTATGAATATATATATCTGTGTAGATTTATTATTTTTGTTATTTGTACAATGATATGATTTTGAAATTATATAGTTAATTTAATTGATAGATATATTATTTAGTTAATGTATTATTATAGGAATATCATAGAGTGGAATTAGTAATTATAAATCTACATGCAATCAATCTAAATTTGTAATGGATATAATCGCAGGGAGGGTAAAGTAGATAATAAGAAAGCAATTGATTATTATTCATATATATGAGAATTCATTGATGCAGCATTGATACAATCGTATCCATCGTACAAATTTGTGTAGAATATTTCTTGAATTGTAATTGATGATTGAAAATAAATATCAAATATAAATTGTTCGTGTATTTTTGTTCGATTCCTGTAGGCACATAGGAGTTATCATAAAACAGACTATTCCCACACAGCACAATGTCATCCACAGGACATCCACTGTACATCTCTTACGTCCGTCGCAGATATCCCTAGAACATCCCATTATATACATAGGACGTACCCAGGATGTCCCGTGAACATCCAAATGTCCGCTTTCAAGATATCCTTGGGATTGTATTAAGGGCTTAAAGACAACGCGTCTTTGTTGGAAGAGGCAAGAGATATGTGGACCCAATTAGAGCCGCAGACAAGGAGGGAATACGGCCAGGAATTATTTCAAACGGAGATGATAGCGTTGGAGAAATACACGCTTGGACCAGAGGCCGATCTTACTCAAACTACAAGAGCTTTGACAGACGGTATAGTCAGAACTTTTCCGCTAAGAAGATACATGCCTGTCTCACGCGCCAAGAGAATTAGGGCTTTGCTTAGCGACCACTTGCCTAAACCTATATACGATATCATATACACCGATTGAGTTAGTTTTAGGTTATAGAAAACGTTTATTTATAGACCGATACGATACGAAATAAAAGATAAAACACAACTTACAGGGATGTTAGGGACGTGGAGGTTTCCGCCTCTTCGAGGTTAGGTGTTGAATAAAATTTTTAGAACATATACTATAGCGTAATGTAAATGAATAAACATACCTAGGGTTTATATATTAACGATTATACTATGAGGGCCGGTAAAAAATTCATGTATACTGTATTTGAGGTATATTTCAATAAATCTACATTCAGGATCAGAGGGTTTTTTACATTTAACATCAATACTAATATAGTATTACTATACTGACATAGGTAGTACGCACATTACGACACTAGGCGTGGCCGACGTTATCGACACATGATGTTATCGGCAGAGAATAGTTCGACAATGCCACCGCGAGATGGCGATATCTACTGACACCCCGCTGTACAACTTACCGACAAAGAGCACTGACCTAGGGTAATAGCACCTGTCACTGGGTCAGTGACCTCAGTGGCCCTCGTGGCGTCGATGAGTACGCATGGGGTGCGTTAACGAGGCTCGATAAAAATATTCCGAACGCAGTGATATTATAACACTTGTTCTTCTTTGTAAAATTGACTGTATTAGGTAGAATCTTATTGTAATACGGACGTAGTTTAGTTTATTATAACCTCCTAGGCTAGGAAGCAAATGAAGATACTCGGACAATTTATATTTGAAATTTATTTTTTAAAATCAATTACAATTTGCTAATTCTACATACATACATTTGACCATGAATACGATTGTATCAATGCTGCAGCAATAAATTCTCAAATATATGAATAATCAATTGCTTTGTTATTTTCTACTTTTTCCTCCCTGCGATTATCCATTTAAAATAAGAACAGTAGGGAATTTTAGATTGAATGCATTTTCAGCTACTTGAAAATTTGCGAACACCTCCTCGAGTCAGATGTTCTCCTGATACCAGGAGCAATTTTCGACTTAAAATTGTTCGATTTTTAGAGTTATAGAAAATTTAAGTCAAAAATTGCTCCTGGTATCAGGAGAACATCTGACTCGAGGAGGTGTGCTGAAATTTTTGGCGGGACAGAGGAATAGTAAAGAGATGTAGGCATGCATACACTGCTTCGGAGGGGTTTTTCTGGCAGTTGATACCTTTTTTCGGAGTGATTTTTCTGGCAGTTGATACCTTTTTTTAAGGAGTCAATTTTCTGGCAGTTAATACCTCATGGTGTCAAAAACGACTCCTTGAAAAAGGTATCAGCTGCCAGAAAAATCACTCCGAAAAAAAAGGTATCAACTGCCAGAAAAACCTCTCCGAAGCAGTGTATGCATGCCTACCCACACAGCACAGGACGTCCATCGAATGTCCTTTTTATGTCTTATACAGCCTATATATATCCAGGATCATTCGGATATCCTGTGGATATTCTGTATATCTCCAGGATCATCGAAACATCCATAGGATATTCCATCACATTACCAAGATATATCTGACGTCCTGGGGATATCCCCATTCGATCATACACAGAAAAAAAGGTTCACTTGGGCCAAGGAAATTATATTGAAGACCGAAAAATCTCCCGAGCCAGGTCAAAATTTTTTCAAACCAAGAGAAATTGTCTTGGCTCAAGCAAATTTTTTTAATGAGTGAAGAAAATTTCGGTTTACAATGCGAATTGCAGAAAATTTCATTGGAAAAAAAAATTTTTTTTACCAATTTAATCTTTTTTTCTGTGTATGGTGAAAATATTAATATTCAGAGATTTTTTCCGAAGATATGAATCATTATATAAATATTGAGTTGAGGATATAAATATACGATATTATATATAATATAAATATCGAGTTGAGGATACAAGTATGCGATATTATATATAATATAAATATCGAGTTGGGGATACAGATATTCTATATTATATATAATATAGGATATCTGCGACCCCAACGCAGATATCCTATATTATATATAATATAGAGGATATCTGCGTCCCCAACGCAGATATCCTATATTATATATAATATAGAGGATATCTGCGTCCCCAACGCAGATATCCTATATTATATATAATATAGAGGATATCTGCGACCCCAACGCAGATATCCTATATTATATATAATATAGAGGATATCTGCGACCCCAACGCAGATATCCTATATTATATATAATATAGAGGATATCTGCGACCCCAACGCAGATATCCTATATTATATATAATATAGAGGATACCTGCGACCCCAACGCAGATATCCTATATTATATATAATATAGAGGATATCTGCGACCCCAACGCAGATATCCTATATTATATATAATATAGAGGATACCTGCGACCCCAACGCAGATATCCTATATTATATATAATATAGAGGATATCTGCGACCCCAACGCAGATATCCTATATTATATATAATATAGAGGATATCTGCGACCCCAACGCAGATATCCTATATTATATATAATATAGAGGATACCTGCGACCCCAACGCAGATATCCTATATTATATATAATATAGAGGATATCTGCGACCCCAACGCAGATATCCTATATTATATATAATATAGAGGATACCTGCGACCCCAACGCAGATATCCTATATTATATATAATATAGAGGATATCTGCGACCCCAACGCAGATATCCTATATTATATATAATATAGAGGATATCTGCGACCCCAACGCAGATATCCTATATTATATATAATATAGAGGATACCTGCGACCCCAACGCAGATATCCTATATTATATATAATATAGAGGATACCTGCGACCCCAACGCAGATATCCTATATTATATATAATATAGAGGATATCTGCGACCCCAACGCAGATATCCTATATTATATATAATATAGAGGATATCTGCGACCCCAACGCAGATATCCTATATTATATATAATATAGAGGATATCTGCGACCCCAACGCAGATATCCTATATTATATATAATATAGAGGATATCTGCGTCCCCAACGCAGATATCCTATATTATATATAATATAGAGGATATCTGCGTCCCCAACGCAGATATCCTATATTATATATAATATAGAGGATATCTGCGACCCCAACGCAGATATCCTATATTATATATAATATAGAGGATATCTGCGACCCCAACGCAGATATCCTATATTATATATAATATAGAGGATATCTGCGACCCCAACGCAGATATCCTATATTATATATAATATAGAGGATATCTGCGACCCCAACGCAGATATCCTATATTATATATAATATAGAGGATATCTGCGTCCCCAACGCAGATATCCTATATTATATATAATATAGAGGATATCTGCGTCCCCAACGCAGATATCCTATATTATATATAATATAGAGGATATCTGCGACCCCAACGCAGATATCCTATATTATATATAATATAGAGGATATCTGCGACCCCAACGCAGATATCCTATATTATATATAATATAGAGGATATCTGCGACCCCAACGCAGATATCCTATATTATATATAATATAGAGGATACCTGCGACCCCAACGCAGATATCCTATATTATATATAATATAGAGGATATCTGCGACCCCAACGCAGATATCCTATATTATATATAATATAGAGGATATCTGCGACCCCAACGCAGATATCCTATATTATATATAATATAGAGGATATCTGCGACCCCAACGCAAATATCCTATATTATATATAATATAGAGGATATCTGCGACCCCAACGCAGATATCCTATATTATATATAATATAGAGGATATCTGCGTCCCCAACGCAGATATCCTATATTATATATAATATAGAGGATATCTGCGTCCCCAACGCAGATATCCTATATTATATATAATATAGAGGATATCTGCGACCCCAACGCAGATATCCTATATTATATATAATATAGAGGATATCTGCGACCCCAACGCAGATATCCTATATTATATATAATATAGAGGATATCTGCGACCCCAACGCAGATATCCTATATTATATATAATATAGAGGATACCTGCGACCCCAACGCAGATATCCTATATTATATATAATATAGAGGATATCTGCGACCCCAACGCAGATATCCTATATTATATATAATATAGAGGATACCTGCGACCCCAACGCAGATATCCTATATTATATATAATATAGAGGATATCTGCGACCCCAACGCAGATATCCTATATTATATATAATATAGAGGATATCTGCGACCCCAACGCAGATATCCTATATTATATATAATATAGAGGATATCTGCGACCCCAACGCAGATATCCTATATTATATATAATATAGAGGATATCTGCGACCCCAACGCAGATATCCTATATTATATATAATATAGAGGATATCTGCGACCCCAACGCAGATATCCTATATTATATATAATATAGAGGATATCTGCGACCCCAACGCAGATATCCTATATTATATATAATATAGAGGATATCTGCGACCCCAACGCAGATATCCTATATTATATATAATATAGAGGATATCTGCGACCCCAACGCAGATATCCTATATTATATATAATATAGAGGATATCTGCGACCCCAACGCAGATATCCTATATTATATATAATATAGAGGATATCTGCGTCCCCAACGCAGATATCCTATCAACGCATATCTGTATAATCAACTCGATATTTATATTATATATGTGCTGAAATTTTCGGAGGGGCAGAGAATCATAGTGTATTGATAGAGGCATGCATACGTGTGTTCATGCACATTTAATTAATACTAGCGATTTTTAGAGTTGAAGAAATTTTGAGTCGAAAATTGCTCCTGGTATCAGGAGAACATCTGGTCCGAGGAGGTGTTCTAAAATTTTTGGAGGGTAAAGGAGTATAGTGTATTGATATAGGCATGCATACGCTGCTTAGGAGTGATTTTTCTGGCAGTTGATACCTTCTTTTCATAGCGAAAACAGCTGGTATCAACTGCCAGAAAAATCCCTCCGAAAAAAAGGTATCAACTGCCAGAAAAACCCCTCCGAAACAGTGTATGCATGCCAATATCTCGATACTATTCCTCTGTCCCGCCAAAAATTTCAGCACACCTCCTCGAGTCAGATGTTCTCCTGATACCAGCAGCAATTTTCGACTTAAAATTTCTATAACTCTAAAAATCGAACAATTTTCAGTCGAAAATTGCTCCTGGTATCAGGAGAACATCTGACCCGAGGAGGTGTGCTGAAATTTTTGGAGGGCGAAAGAATCATAGTGTATTGATATAGGCATGCATACGCCCCTCATGCACATATTATATTGAGCTAATACTAGCGTTTTTTAGAATTAAAGAAATTTTAAGTCGAAAATTGCTCCAAGCTTGAATTTTCAGAATTAAACAAATTGTCGAAAAGTATCGCAGGAGAACATCTGACCCGGGGAGATATTCGCAAATTTTCAAGTGGCTAGAAATTGATTAAATCTAATTTCCTACTGTTATTATTCGAAACGAATAATCTGAGGGAGGAAAAAGTGGAAAATAACGAATCAATTGATTAATCATATAGGAATTTATTACTGCAGTATTGATAAAATCGTTTTATCATTATCAAAGCACAATGCATACTACAATATATGTAAATTCTAATTGTTTCTTATAAAACAATAATCAAAAATGAATTAATCGAGTATCTTTATTCATGCTTCCTGTCATACAAGTTATCATAAAATAAACTACATCCGTATTACAATAATATACTATCTGATATTAGTATACCGCATGCAACGAGTGCGTAAAACCGTATGCACAAGTTTCATACGATATTTTCCGACACAGGGTGCATAAAATGCAATCTTACGCCAACCTATATCAAAA
This sequence comes from Tenthredo livida, assembly GCA_963992785.1. Taxonomy (NCBI): domain Eukaryota; kingdom Metazoa; phylum Arthropoda; class Insecta; order Hymenoptera; family Tenthredinidae; genus Tenthredo; species Tenthredo livida. The sequence goes on from OZ023073.1 coordinate 810,079, forward strand.
AATTAATTTCGTAATAAAGGACGAGTGTCATAACACCCAATATATACATCGAATATTTATTTCAAGCCGCGTTTGCGCAGCCCCCATGCGTATCCTTCGACGCCACGAAGGCGACTGAGGCCATTGACCCCATGACAGGTGCTATTACCCTAGGTCAGGGTTTCCTCGGCTAGTCGTGCCGACGGTCTGCCAAATGGTCTTGCCATCTCGCGGTCGAACGAGCGAACTCATTCATGCGATTCCTAACACGTGATAGCATATCGTAGGGCGTACATAGTTCCGCGGCAAACTTAGTTCGTCAATTCCACCGCGAGATGGCGATACAATTTCTCGCCCTGTGGCCGGCTGAATAACATACAATGCGCTAAATTCCTAACCCTAAAAATCTTTCGCATTATAAGTTATAACCTAGCATGCGATTGATTAAACCAGACGCACAGCTGCGTTACTTTTTACTAAATAATTATTCAAAGTCGAATAAGATTGCGAAAGAAATCGTACTTAGGAGTAATTCGCACGGTGCTAAAATCGCAATGTCGAACGCTAATAATTGGGAAGCCGATAAACGTAAGACTAGAAGAAAAAAATAAATAAATAAATAAAATACCACATCATGTACCGTGTTTACAAAAATTGTTTAAATAATTTAGAAAAATATCTCACCATGTCGTTGGACGACAGGAGGTCATTGTACAAAAAGAACGTGACCATATACACGGACATACCAACGTGGTTGGAGACTTGGAAAAAAAAGAATTCGCAGACGTCGGCTACACCGGTTATCAAAAATGTTGACAAAGTCTCTACATGGCCTGGAAATATCACTTTACTAGAAATAGACGCGATAGTCAACGCCGCTAACAGATCTCTGCTTGGCGGGGGAGGAGGTGAATGACAAAATCCCCGGATACCAGATTTTGATCAGAATTCAAACACTACACCATGCCGTAATCACTTATTTTTTTGTTCACCAGTCGACGGAGCTATTCACAACGCCGCTGGCCCCAGACTCAAAGAAGAAAGCCGTACTTTGGCGCCCTGCGAGGTCGGGGAAGCTAAAGTAACAGGGGGATATGCCCTTCCTGCAAAATGTTCGTCGATTCATCTCTAACATTTCTAGTTAAATTTCTGGAAACCGAATATCCCTCTGTATTTCATTCACCATTTTCAACAACGCTGTTACAGATGTGATTCACACCGTAGGTCCTAAAGGCAAGAAACCAGACAAGCTCATAGAGTGCTATGAGAACAGTCTGGCTACTGCGAAAGAACTAGGTATTAGGAGCATCGCGTTCCCTTGCATATCTACAGGGGTTTATGGATACCCACAGAGAGACGCTGCCGAGGTTGCATTGGGCACTGTTAAAAAGTATCTTGAGGACAACGGGGATTGTGTGAGAATTTTTTTCCCATCACCATTATCGGGACTTTGTTACGCTTCCATTTAGTTTCGTAGTTCTGAATGAACTAGAAGCGAGATTCAGTTCAAGGATTATTTTTTATTTACAGATCGATCGAGTGGTATTCTGCCTTTTTCTGGATAGTGATCAACAGATATACGAGGAATTGTTGCAGAAATTCTTTCCTCTGGATTAGAATTTTTTTTTTTCAGCTAACAGACTAGTCTTAGTCCGTCTCTCTGTTCTGTATTCGTTTAATAAATTCGTTTCATCGCAATAAATCTTTCATATTTCTTTCTATTATTATTGAAAGAAAGAGTATAAGTATAAAAGAGACTAAACCACGTTAGAATTTCAGATTCTATAAGCTATAGCGTAATACAGTTTTAAAATCCATTTGTTAATCCATAATATCGGATTCAAATATTTCGCGCGTTCTAAGCACGTAGCTGTGAGTTGGTGAAAAGTTTCGAAATAAATCCGCCAGATGTCGGGTGGTTACAAAATCGTAACGCTAGGTTGACTAGTGGCGCCGTTGTTTGTGTATAAAACCGCTTTCGTCTCGGTCTCGCCCGACGTGTATCTGGCTGAAAGCTAGCTGACCGTGGGTTTTAACGACTGTGTAGCACCGAGAAACCAACACTTTCGGCCATGTTGAAAATAACTTTAAGTGTATAAAATGTCGCGCGGTGGTATTAACGTGGTAATATTAAACTAGGTGGGGGATTACATATAAAAATTAATATAATAAACTACAAAATTCATTTATAATATGTACAGTGTGTTATATAAATATCTATACGTATATAATAAAAAGTAAAAAAAAAAAAGAAAGAAAGAAAAAGAAAGAGAAAGAGAAAGAGAAAGAAAAGATAGAAGAAAAAAAAGAAAAAGAAAAATACACAACCAATCACCGATATCCATGTATACTATACATAAATAGGGAAATACATACATGGGGTTGATATAATAGTAATAATAATAATAATCCATATATTATAAATAATATCGCTCAATCCTAGGCGGACTATATAATGATATACATCGATGTGTGCGTGATTTAGGCTTTTGATGACGAAAAGCTTGAATATATAAAGAAATGAAGAAAAGAAGTACCGCGTACATACATACGTACATACATATGCATATGTAACATATATTATATGTATATATGTATATACGAGTATAGCTAGTTACAGAGAGCCGCACGGTGCCTGCCTCTCTGTTCATAACCGTCTAGTTTTATCTCCTCGCTATGAGTATTCCCTATAGTAGTAGTTAGTGTATATATCTGCCCGCCCCCCGTTCATATAATATAATATAATATAATATAATACACGCGTCCGCGTAACGCGAATCCTAAATACATTGTTAATCGCGACTAGATAGACTAGTGAGAAAGAGAGAGAGAGAGAGAGAGAGAGAGAGACAGTGAGAGAGTGAGGCGGTAGACCAGGACCAGTCAGACCCTCGCCCCCACCCCCGCCCGATCCTACCCAACCCCTTCCCTTTTAATTTCCCTATTTTTAATACTAACTGAAGAAAAACGGGATAGAAGACGCGCGTGCATATACCTACATAGGTAGATATAATAGAGTGTCGACAAGTTTTGAACAGAAAGATAGAAGGAAAACAAAAGAGTGGCTACACTTTATTTCAAACGTTTAGTATAAACAATTAACGAATCACGCGTGTGTACGAGTTATCCATATCATTAAATTACATATACACACACCTAGCGTAGGTGTGCGTGTGTGTGTGTGTGTAAACGTGTGGTGAAAGCAGCCAGTAGCCAGCAGTCACAACACACAGCTACAAAACCTTAAACCCGTATATACGTAGCGCTTTTTTCTTCCTCTTCTTCTGCCATACAGTACTGCACAGATATACGTTACCTTACTTACTTACCTACCTACCTACCTATCTACCTACTCCTTGCCTTTCCTTGTGCCTTGCCTTGCCTTGCCTTTCGTTGCCTGGTCTGGTCTGGTCTGGCCGGACCTATGCCGGGCTTGTTGAACCAAACCGAGTGTATATTATACGTACATTTCACATAGATCGTAGAGAGTGTACGGGGTGTTGGGGTTCGTTAGAAAAAGTATGTATACATCGTGTGTCAGTGATCGGGGGGAAAAGTTTATTTAAAAAACTAAATTAATTTCATACATCGCGTCGTTGGTGTGGTTTTTCTTTTTTTTCTCTTCTTCTTTTCTTTATTCTTTATATTATGTATAGTATAGTATATATATATATACTATTCTAACATCGATATAATAATACGAGTTTTATATTTTTGGATTTATTATTATTATTATTATTATCATCATGTATTATGTATTCGGAATAGAGGAATAAGTTGTGCCAATAATAATAATAGTAATAATAATGATGATAATGATGGTTAATAATGGTTCATAATGATTATTGTTGCCGGATAATATCAGGAACGTGTACTACTACTAAAACCACCACAATGCTGCTACCGCAACGATAAAAATACGAGGAGGAGAGGAGGAGAGGAGGAGGAGGAGGCAAGTTATTATAATATACATCATATTATGTATTTATATAAACAATAATTATATTAAAGTTGTATCTATGTACGTAGGAGTTCGATTCTTAATTTAGGTTATGTTAGATCGCGGAACGGTAGAGAATTTGAGGTTAGGTTAGGTTCGTTTCGTTTCGTTTTTCGGTCTCGCATTCTTTTACAACGTACATACTAGGGTGTACCCACTATCATACCTAAGACAAAAGAAAGAGGAAACATAATATTCGAAAATTAAAACAATCGTTTCTTTCTTTTCCCGTTTTAGTTTATTCAAATATAAGAATTACTGCATGTAGTATAGGTATAATAATTCAACCAAAAGACACACACGCATACATGCATACACACAGTCAGTCAGACCGACGAACGGACTGAGTAGTCCCGTAATCGTGAATGGCTGCTGCTGCTGCTGCTGTTGTTTCACGCTGTTGCTGTTCCTTCCTTGCTGTAGGTACGAACGAATTCTGAGTGAGGTGAGAGAGAGAGAGAGAAAGAGAGCTTTCTAGGTTACTGACGAGTAGTTAGTTCAGCCCATTCGTTCATTCGTTAGTTAATATTTATTCGGTAAAGAAATAATTAATCGTTTCAAGTTTAATTACGGTTTTATTTTTCATTCATTAATTCTGCGTATATTATATACACACATATATATATATATATATATACTCTTAGTATTAATAAAACAGCTACAGAATGAATTTAGGGAGGGGATAGGAGGGGGGAGGAGAAAATCTTGCATGTGGATTAGTCAATTTCTAGAAAATTATTATCCTTATAGTATATATATGTAATTCATTTTTTTTTTTTAAATCGTTATTATCACATACTATATATAGTATCTCAGTCTTGTCGTATGTATCAGAGGAATACCGGGTGCCGGTTAGATATAGTGTATGTAAGAAACTATATAGATCGATAGATGGATGGTAAACGCGATGTATAATAAACAACAACTATCGGAGTATTATTATTATTATTATTATTGTAATATATAAATTAACTCGTACACTAGGTGTATATATATATCTATATATTATGTGTGTTAAAGAAACTTGATAAACTTAATAGGAAAAAAGAAGAATAGAACAGAATCTAGAATCTAGAAGAAGTATAGGACACGGAGCTTCGGCTAGAGGCGATGCTTTTTTAGATTCTTCTTCTCGTTACAACATTGACCGTCCTAGCTATTTGTGTCTTTTTTTCTTTTCTTTTCTTTTTATAATTAGTATAGGTACTATGCTTCATGCTATGATTTTATATCCTTACATTATCATTTATTTTATTTTAGAATAATATATATATATACATATTATATGATATAATTCGCATTTTACAGTTTGTTACGTATAAATATGCCTTATAGACTAGTCTGTGCGCGTGTGTATATTAATATAGCCGGGGATACGCTGTAACACACTGTACGTACTATACGACCGAGGAAGAATACATCGCGCGTACCATATATACAATATACATATACCTATATGTATTAGAAGAACTAGAAACCTTCTAGAGAGACGCGAACGGACGCGTCTGTTACGTTCGTGAGAAAAAAGGAAAAAAATGAAAAAAAAAGTAAAGAGAAGAAACTTTTTTTTTTTTTTTTTTTTCATTATAATTTTGATCATCATACTATTTCGAATCTGCAGCGAATGGGGAAGGGAATATTAATATACAGAATTATATGCGAAAAATGAAGAAACAGAATACATAGGTATATGTGAAGAGTTGGAAAGAAGCTGCAGGGAAATATGATTATTATACTTACGTTAATAATTGTTGTACTTACTCGTCGATGAGTCAGTATATAGTCATAGTCAGTCGTCTTTGCTGATTCAAACGGCTTTCTCCAACCTTGTTCAACGTTTTATATATACATATATAGTATAATACACTACATACATAATATGTATAATAATTATATGAGCTTCTCGACGCGAACTGACCTATAGGCAGGCGCTGACCCTCGACATTTTTTGATATTTCAAATTCATGATTTTTCAAATTATTATTATTTTTTTTTTTTTTTTTTTTTTTTTTTCTTTGTTTCAGGCGTAGCAGACGAGGGGGTGAGAGAGTTGATAGTTTTAAGTTGGAAAAAAGTCGAGAAGGATAATAGGGTCGCTTAGGCGTATTTACCCAGGCGAAAGATGTCCGCTAGTATGCGGAGCACCCTGCAAACTGTTCCCGAGTCGGTGCCCGCTGACCACGTCACCAACTCCAAGGTAAGTCGAGATAAAAAAAAAAAAAAAAAAAAAAAAAAAATATATATTTTTAATTTTTTTTTCCCCCAATATTATATAAGTTAATGTCTCACGCTTTCAACGTAAATTAAATGTGCGCCTTTATATATATATTTATTTATCATAAATGTATTAGTTATGTAATCGTAGTAAAAGAATAGAAATACATCGTTTTTCGTCCTTGAAAAAAAAAAAAAAAAAAAAAAAAACACAAAAAACACAAAAAATTTGGTATACAGGGTGTGTGCCCGCGGTTTGAGGGTTGCTCGTCATAATTAAAATATATATATATATAGGTATGTGTTTACAAATTGTCGAAATGCAGTACTACTCGTGATATAGTGTGTGAACGTAAAAAAAAAAAAAAGAAAGAAAGAGAAAAAAAAAACGTACATCGAAAAAATTTGTAATCTGCTTAAATATTTGTTACGTGACACGTGTGTGACGTCTGCAAAAAAAAAAAAAGAAAAAGAAAAGAAAAATGAATTAGTATCGTTATAGTATTTGCTTTGTGGTATAAAAATTATTATTTTTTTTATTTTTTTGATTTTTACTACCTCGTCTCTCAATAATTATACATATTTACACGTTTCTCCTCATACCATATATATTATATATTATATATATATTATTCATTTATTTATGTATTTATTTATTCATCAGATACACGTACATACCTATATAGGTATAAAATAATAATTTTTAGATCGAAAAGTAAAAGAAAAAGAAAAAGAAAGAAAATAAAGTGTGACAAACTATCGCGTACCGTTCTCTCGACCTGGGGCATCTCTCGTACGTATAGTCGTAAACTTGACCTCGTTTGACCCCCCCTCGACGGTTTTATCACTCCCGATATATACTCGCCGTTGGTAAAATAGTTTCCTATATATTATCGTAATACATACTATATATATATATCTCGGTATTTTCTTCACCGTCTTGCGAATTTGTTTTTTTTTCTTTTTTTTTCGTTTCGTTTCGTTTAGTTTATATCGCAATAATTTGGGAACTCGCATACGGCTTTCGTATTACATACATATATGTATTTTAATATACAGAGCGTGAATTGTAGTACTCCGTATACGTACATGCAGTTATACTATATCGTAGTATATAGATATAGTTTCGTTATAGTTTAAGACTGTAGATAATACGAGTTAGTGAGTCGTGAGTTGTGTCGAGTCGAGTCGAGTCGAGTCGAGTTAGGCTCCTTGATGTTCGTCCGACTCTAGTTGTACGCCAATTTCAATCAATTAACTAGATGGACCGCTGAATTGCGAGGCTCGATGTGTTTGCGCGTAACAACCAAAGTGTCACGTTCCTTAGGCCCCCACGTGTCTACCTCGTGACTGTACTCCTCCCTGACAACACACACACACACACTCACAGTATATATGTATATTATACGCTATGTGGTTAAATGGTTTCGTCAAACTACAATATATATGTATATATACAGATATACACGCACTCTGTGTTCGTATTCGAACGCGATGTTAAAAATCGTTCCGTTTGCATCCTGCTTCCGTGTCCTGATTCTATGCAAAATTTCAATACGATTTTGTACCAGCGATATTTTCGAGACTGCTATAGTTCACGAATAGGACGTATCCGAAGTTCGGACCAATCGCGTAACAGTAGCGTTCGAAGTACGCGACCGTTACACTAAAGCGCGCCGCGCCATTGGCTAGATCTTAGAATCTCTCTAATTCAAAAACCACAGATCCCACGTACTTTTTGATTCAGCAAAAATCGACTAGTTTCTTTTTCTTCTATCGATTAACACTCGATTAAACCCCTCAAATTCACAATCTATTTTCCCTCATTAGTTCAGCCGTGCTGCAGCTACCTACTACACTGCACTACACTGCACTACACATCGAGTACATATATATAAAGCGCGGAATGAAATCATGTACTTACACACATTTATATATATTATATACTGTCTGAGTATACGCCCACGTCGATAAAAGATATATATATATATATGTGCTTAGTATATACGTATATATGTGCATAGGCATACGTATACACACACACACTTCTACTATATTGGTATAAGATAGGCGTATAATATACGTGCTTCAGTACGCGCGGTGTTCGCGAAGTCGAGGAGAGAGAGAGAGAGAGAGAGACAATCCTCACGAGTCGTACTGGGGAACCATACAAGGTAACGGTGTAAACCGTAAACCGTAGGCAATCTATTGTCCATTGGCTCCGCTTTTACAGGTATATACATATAAGTTATACAAGGACGATTTTTTTTTTCTCTCTCTTTTTTTTGTCTCTTTTTTCGTTTTTTTTTACAAGTTTTATACACATACGTACGTATTGGGTACTGTTTTTTTTTTTTTTCTAATTTTTTGGATTTTTTTTTTTCATTTCATTATATACATACCTACTATATGCAACTCGTTCGACACTAGTTTTCTCCTTTTCAAGGGCCGTGTATGTACGTATGTACGTATGTATGTATACGCAGGTATATGTCTCTTAAGGTTAACGCGACAAAAATCAGGGGCACTTTAGATATTTCAGACAATTTACGGCTCGAACTGCTACAACCACACATACATACATGCGTACATAATATACATGCATATGTATGTATAGTCGCTTCGAATATTCCGTCACAGATAGCGCCACGCGGTTTTTGCACCGCTCATATAAATATGTATGTATGGTATATACCGCGCCTTACTCTATAGGTATATAGGTACACACATAATATAGTGTATATATATATATATATTATTTTATTGCGTAATTTTTTTTTTTTTTTTTTTTTGATGAGCGGCGGGGGTGGAGAGTAGCTAAAGGAATATACTATTCGCGTTTGTGTAGTTCAACATCGGTACACCTATGTATAATGCATATATACAGTGTAATATAGTATATAGTACAACTCATACTATTTTAGGAATACGTTATCATGCTTTAACGCAGTTTAAACATGTTTACCGTATAATTATTACGCTTATAATTCAATTTTAACACACACACACACATATATATATATATATATGTGTATAGAATATATATATATAACTGATTAATCATTGATTGAACGAAATTTATTTGACTAATTGACCGGTGACACAGTTTTACGATCAATCTAGTATATATCTATATATATATATGTATATATAATCGCCGCCATTTGTACCTAAATATACATAGATCACGGTGAAAAAAAAAAAAAAAAAAAAAAAAAAATAATGATCATCGTGATGTTTCTTATCGCGAAAGCGCGTGATTTTCTTCGAAAACTATGTAATCATTATTGATATTTGCGCGTTGCGTTCGTCTCTGTTGTATATAAACGACACATATGTATATATATATACATATATATATATATATATATATATATACATATATATATATATATATATATATATATATATATATATATATATATATATATATATATATATAATATAGGTATAGTGAATAAAACTAGAAGAGAAACGGTATGTTTTACATGTCACATATGTTTACGCGCGACAGAATTATTTATCATCATCGTCGTTGTCGTTGTCGTCGTCGTCGTTGACATGAAGGTTATACGGACGGACGCAAGTTTACGCGATGTTGAACAATGTACATACGCATACATATGTGTATAGTATAGTATAAAAAAAAAAATTAAAAAAAAAAATGAAAAAAAAAACAAATTGAAAATTAAAAAAAGTTATTAAACAAATTAGTAATTTTCATTGATTCATACACACACACACGGCATCATTGCCGCGCGGTGTGCCTCCTCGCAGTCTCGTATTCAGATCATTAAAAAATCGGAAATCTCGAGAACGATATAGTTATTGGATTTCAATGATTCTGGTCTCAATCGACGTGGCTTTTCCGAACTTAGAACTGATTAGATTTTGGTTTCGGTCCCCGCAACATTAAAAAAGCCGGATTTAGAACAATGAAATTCATGTTAGATTGCCACACTTTGCACGTAAAATTCATCGAGTGCGAGAGCGGTCCTATTTGGAGGTTGAGCCAAAAATTTTACGTCGCGAGTTCGGACCACAGGTGGGTGGGGGTTACTCATTTCTCGGAATTATATATTTCCCCCACAAGCCCGGGCGCGGTCTTATTCGGAAGTTGCACTATGTATTATCGTTTCGGTTCAACGATTTCAGTAATCCTTGAAATTATACCTTCACATATATTATAATATATAACTAGGTATATAAATATTAGTTGCTGACCGTGGGTTGATATAATAAACTCACAAGTAAAGAAAAACAATCAATTCTTTCTCATATATTATATACCTAGTATGTATATGGGGTATTCCACGTGAACCGGATCGGTTTTTGGCAGGAGGTCATCGAATTTGACGCCAATACAGATCCAGATTCCTTGTTACTACATGAGATGTCCCCAACAGTTACAGAGCATCAAACCAATTGGTTCAATTTATATCGCTGTCATAATTATACCAAAAATTTAATCGCTACATTTTCAACTCCACTCATCTCAGCCATGCATGAACAAAATCCTAACTTCCCACAGTGCATTCTACGCGCGTGAATGAGCTCTTTCGAAATCTGTAGCACTTGAATTATTTTTGAAATTCTTAAACGTGTCAAACTTTCGAAATATGCGATTTCTTTGTTCTTCTACTCGAAGGGTCTAACCAGTTGCCCTGAAATTTTCACCGAAATTACTTCGAGGTGGCGCTAAGAAGTGATCAAAATTTCAGCCTCCCGTTTTTCTTCTTTTTTTTTCCAAAAATCGGCGAAGCATGTAAAACTTGGGAAAAATGTGTTTCCATTTTTTTTCTACTCGAAGGGTCTAATGGATTGCCTTGAAATCTTCAACGAAATTACTTCGAAGTGCCACGAAGAAGCGATAAAATTTCCAGCCTCCCGTTTTTTCCTCTTTTTTTTTTGCCAAAAACCGATCCGGTTCACGTGGAATATATCATATATAGATCGAGAATAACAGGTGAAAATTATCATTATACCGATATTATGTGGTCACGATTATTATTCCAATAAAATTCCATAACACATATCATTAATTATCAGCGTAAAATAAAGTCTAAGTTAAATCACATACATATATATATGTATATATCGTATATGTGTGCAATGCCTATACATATAACATAATCCTCCGCGCTACTCCGCAACTAGTAGTCAGAGTAAGTCGGGTGGTCAGACGGTGAGGTGCGGCACACAGTACCACTGTACAGCACAGTACAGTACATCGCATCGAGTCGAGTCGAAGTGCTAGCTAGGCGAGATCGAGAGAGCGAGAAGTGGTGGGTTGGTTAGTCGCTTTACGCTTTACGCTTGCAGCGGTAGCGTATAGTACTTTTCAGTAGGTATACGAGTAGAGTCGAAATTCGCCTCGCGCTGAGTCTCTTACGTTTAGTCAGTCAGTCAAGTCAGTCAAGTCAATTCAATTCAAGTCGAGTCGAGTCGAGTCAGTCGTGTTAGCGCGAAGTCGAGCGTCACACTTACTCATTCACTCTCTACCGGCCACTCTACTCTATACTCGAATAAATACTACAACCGGACCGATTCTCTATAGTTAAAACGAGTGACCAACATAACAACTATTCGAGTATATTTATGTATATAATATATAAACGAAAGTTTTAATGAAAATACACCAAAACAACTATCAACATAATTAATATAGAAGAGTATATCCCATCGCTGCTAGTGTCGCTAAACGAGTTACGCTAAACGCGTTAAAGGGGGGCGTATGATATTATGCTGTACACACACCTGCATACATACATACGCTCTATATTATAGTGTAATAAAATTTTCTTCGTAAACATATCGAGAAAGAGGAATGTGACAGTGATCGATAAATCGAATTTAGTTTTCTTTTGTTTTTTGTTTTTCTATGATTTTCACAAATGCTGTACCTATATTGCGAAAATAACTGATTGTAAAAATAATAACAATAATAATAATAATAATAAAAATTGAACAAAAAGTGGGGCGATTTCAGTAATTATATAACTGCGATCGCGCAGTGGTGTTTTTCCTATACGAACTTGAACTTTAAACTTTGAACTTGGAACTTTGGAGTGTATATAATACTGTATATCTGCATACATACGTACGTACATACACTCACTCCGCTTCGGGGAATGCTTGAAAAAATATAATTTCGAAAGTTTTATGCGACCCACAATAACAACAATAACAACAATAACAACAATAGCGACATCGTTGTTTCAAAACTCTGTACGATTGATCGACCGCGTATTATATACCCAATGGAGGTCGTAGGGGGTCGCGATAAGGCGGTGACCCCATCCGCGAAGAATCAACAACAATTAGTTAAAAATCATAAGATGGCAAACAGCAATGAAAACGGCCAAAATGTTGGCGGAGGCGGTGGAGGTGGAGGAACGCATATAGCAAACACGGTGAAAAACACCGTTCGACGTTTGTTAAGACGTACTAAAAGCCACCGTGATCCACCCTCGAGTTTAGTACTGGCTACGAACGCGGCTGCTACGAATGCTAATGCCGTATCGAACCGGAAGAATAACTTGAACAATAACGTAGAACAAGTGGAGTTCGATAATGATAAAGTCATACTACGCGGTGGTAGGAATAGTTATAAGGAAGGAATAATAAAACAACAACAACAATATAGACAGAGCGTTGGCAGTGCGACTAATCATGCAGCAACGACAACGCCTCCTGCTCCACCATCGGTGCATTATACTAACCGAGGCAATTCATCGGTTGCTAATGCTGCTATTGCCGCTGCTAGACGATATTCAAGAAACAGAATACGCATACAGCTGCAGGTAAGCGATATTATGTATGTAACGCCACGATAGATACGCGTGTAACGTGTATGCGTGCGTTCAGGTATTATTTTTTTCGTTCAACATATGTAGTCTGGAAATTAGTACTACCTACATTGTTCAACTTTATATTATCGTACTCGTGCAGCGCGATGAATGCTCTAGTGTTGAAAACTCAGACTCAGACTCGCGGACGTTCCGAGTTAAGTTATTCTCCTTACAGCGTATTATAATGTCCTAACGTTCGCTTATATGTTTTCTAAGCACGGATCATTTCCGGTATAGAGAATATATTCCTACGATTTCTCATTTCAAATATATACATATATATATGTACAGTATGTTCAACCAGTTAGACCAGTCTTATGTGAATTTTCGTTTTTTGATGTTCGTTGTTTTTTGTTTTTCGTTTCACAATTTTTCAACCAGCGTTACACAACATACAAGATGGATTTTAGAAAACTCTTTATCATAGCGATGTATTGAAAATAATTTATCATCCAGACGAAATATGGAGGTGTACAGCGATCATAATGCGAACAGTATGTGTAATGAGTAACCGCGCGATTCGCACCTTGCGCGTTCCACAGCTGTAAGTAGGTATATATTTATTATCAAGGTCAGTCGATGATATATATATATAGATACATATGTACACAGAGTGTCATCGAACGAATATGTTGGAAAAAAAGTTCAATGCCACAAAAATAAAAGAAAATTAAGAAAAATGCGTCGATATATTAATCGGTTTTTTTTTTTCTCGTACATTAATACGTGTGTGTACGCAGCTACTACATATATACCTATTGTGCGAATTCAATGTTAAACGCTTAGTGACATATACGCGTCAAGTGAAAGAGGCCCGTTATAGGCTAGACAATTTAAAATCGTCATGATATCGCGCACCTCGAATAATATAAACTATATATATATATATAGTTGTGTGTACATCATATACATGTGTGTATGTATTCAATTTTATTTCAACTCTATTATTAGATGTGTGATGATTTATTATGGTATATTTATCGCATCGGCTATTATGGGTACATATTTTTTATATTATATTATAGGTACATGTGTGTGTGCAGAAACGCGTGCACGGTTTCGTTATTTTCATTATAATCAATCTATTTGACGCTAGTAGAGCCTCTGCGGTATCTTACACAGTCTACAGATACTTCGTGTATATATATCTATCTTACTTGTACACCTAACTCTTTAGTCTTACCCGCAAATACGTATTTAACTAGTACGTACGTACGTACGTAGATATCCATGCGCCTATCATGGATCGCGGATGCTTGCCTGCTTGCGTTGCTATATAGCCATGCTGCTGTGCTATGCTATACTATACCTAGTTAGTTGCGAACGCGGAGGTCGGCGTCGAATGGAATTTGCCAAACGATTCCGCGTAAGCCTTTAGCCAGCCGATGTGTATACCTATAAGCGTGTATGACGTCAGCGAGACGAATTCACTTAACTTGTAGCTTTACTTTGAACGCGAAATCGCGTTTTATATTAAAATGGGATAAAATTCGGAGCATGGTAACCATCGGAAGAAAATTAATAAATAATAATAGGCGCATATAGTATATAAAATTGAATAAGAATATAATTATTGTATTAAAAAACACAACAATTTTTTTAAGAGATACACATAATTTTTTTTTTTTTCCATACGCGACGCAGGTAATAATATATACTTAGGACCAGCGTGTGCGGTGGGACTCGCTTATCTAATAAATATAAAATTCGTTATCAGTTGCGTATACTAATAATATATAAACGACACAACACGCATGTCTGCGTCTTATACTATCTTGCGGAGGGTTTCGAAATTTATCAAATATTATATACAATATAAAATATACAATATACATATGGATTGTCTTTTGGAAAATATAAGATCTAATAACATAGAAATTGAAAATATATTATATATCTATTATGATATCTTGCTATCTTGTTAAATACTGATTACTATATATATATACACATATATATATATACACCTACGTTGATTTCTTCTTTTTCCTTTTTTCTGCCGTTTCGTACCTACGTGTGA
Organism: Tenthredo livida; assembly: GCA_963992785.1. Lineage (NCBI taxonomy): Eukaryota > Metazoa > Arthropoda > Insecta > Hymenoptera > Tenthredinidae > Tenthredo > Tenthredo livida. The sequence continues at coordinate 825,143 of OZ023073.1, forward strand.
TGACGTGGGTAAAATATTGTTTGGACAGATTAATTATTACAGAGACCCAGTAAATCTGTCTTTCTCTCTCAAATAAGGTAAAGAAAAAATAAAAAAATAATAAAAAAATAAAAAAAAAAAAACGACGGTGGGGTATGTGTGTACATAGTATAAGGTATAGAGAGAAATATTAACAAATTTATTTGCACAAGTCTGATAATAATTTTTCGATAACTCAAAATCTTTTTCAATATTAGTAATAATTCAGCCTTTAAATATTCAACTTTCAATTGAATAACATTACCTAATGAACGAAAAAATTTGAGTTATCGAAAAAAATAAAATGAAAAATGAAAAATTGCGTTCGGGAACCCCGCCTATATATAAATATTAATATATTAATGGGTTCGAATTTAGACTGGTGTTTTATTTTCTATCTCACACCACAGATTAATTAAACACGTGACTTTGAACAGAAAAAAGAAGCTCCTATACTTAATTTTCATTCATAATAAATGTAGTATACTATACATAATAATATTATATAATAATTAATACAGACGGGTTTATTTATAGGCGATTTTCTCCGATCGAATCTATAGATAGAGAGAATTTTTTATTATTATTTTTATCTTCATGTTTTTTTTTTTTTTGCAATTTTGTCGATAATAATGGATAGCTAAGTTATCGACACACCGCGACTGATACATAATATATTATACGCGTATACATAGGTATATATATATATATACACCTATAAATCGATCGGTAAACAGAACGCGTGCACTCGCGCGGTGTTGATAATAATTTATTAATTATTATTCAACTATTCAACGGAACGTGTGATATACCTATAGTATACCATGTGTATATATAGTATATACAGTATATATATATATATATAGAGTATATCTATCTATTTTTAGTTAAATGCTTCTATTATTACCTTAAACACACACACTCGGGGTTTTTTTTTTCTATATTATTATTTATATACCTATACCATGCACCCACACATTTATTATATTATATATAATAACTTTAATATATATGCATATATATATATATAATCCTCTATACTCTGCAGTCATAAAAATAATAGATATTTTTTTAATACATATAGGTATATGATAAGAGAATTTGATTAGGCTGTCGCCATCTGTTAGTTGTTTAATTGATAAAAAAAAAAAAAGAATAAAAAATTGAAAAAAATAAAAAATAAAGAATAGAATCGTTCGTGTGTACTATGTATGTAGGTATATAATATATATATATATAGTATTTTATTCGTTCAATTTTTACCTCAAACAAGATTAAAAAACAAACAAAAAAAAACACAATACAAGAATTTTTTAAAAGTGTTAATTTTTGACCTGAAAAAAAAAAAATAACATAAGGATGAAAAAAGAAAAAAAAAAACTTTCATTTTTTTTTCTATTTTTTTTTTTTTTTTGTTTTATCATCCAGATCTATGACGTGTTTGTCCACGTGTTATTATACTATATACACACCTCTATGTATTATACCTCTTATATATTATGTATTACTCACTTCTTTTTCAACTTTTATATACATATATATATATATATATATATATATATATTTCCATTTCATTTTTACCATATACCTATATATAGTATACTACATATATATATTATATAAATATATAAAGACTTGAACGCGTGGGCGGTTGTCGAGAGAGGTTTTGGCGCGCCTCTTAATATACCTATACCTATATATATATATTTATATATGACTACTCTACTATATAAGTTCTCTATTTCGCTATTGCTGCTTGACTTTCTATAACCGTGTACCGCAAAAGTACCACCAACGGGGAATAGTAGTATATAGAACTATACATATATATAGTAACAAGTTATAGCAGCAGCATAAAATAACATATATATTCCCTTTATATAGTGTCAAATTCTAATTAATTCAAAGAAAGACTAAAAAAAATCCCTGAAAAACAAAAAAAAAAACGAAGTTTATAGAAAATCTCCCCCCCCCCCCCCCAATCTTACAATTTTTGATGATTTTCTTCTCTATTTAGAGAGAACAATAAATTCTATATACTATATATTATATATTATATAATATGTATATTACATAGACCTAGGGTATACATAAAACTATATACGTCCCTGTAACACACTACACTGTGACATGAGTCAAACAACGGTATCAAAGAGCGTATGTACTTTGAGCCGCGCGCGGCGCGCGTGTGTGGCTGTGCGCGCGTGTGTGTAGGTAGTCATAGGCACATAGTGTGTATACATATACTATTATAACCACCGACGCGAACGAGCGATACGGTGAAACGTTGGGAACAGTGTTTCAGCAGCGAGAGAGCTCTCGCGTTATAGTGGCTCCGGCTGTGTGGCTAGTAGAGTAGTATAGGGCAGCAGTGTTACGGAAACAGTGAGTCAGCCGACTTCGTCGTCGTCGTCTACGTCGCTACGTCGTCTACGTCGGCAGCACAGCCCCGGTTCTTGATTCACGATTCACGATTCACGATTCACGATTCACTTCTCTTTGCGCTTCTCATCTTATTCTCTACTCTTCTCTTCTGTTATTTTCTCTCTCTCTCTGCTCTCTGTTCTCCTCCATCTCTCTCTTTCTTCCTCTCTCTCTCTCTCTCTCTCTCTTTCTCTCTCTCTCTCTCTCTGTTTAACCGCCGTAACCGCATCGTCCGTAACATTATACAGGAGAGGTAACAGAGTAGAGAGAACCTGCAGTTCGAGTTTGTTTCGTATTGTATACGGTTTTAAAACTCTTTCGTATACTAAGTATACTTGAAATACTTTTATCTATAACTTTACCTATAACTTTACCTCAACACTTTTAAATAGCTTCTTATACCTACTTACTACATATACGACGAGAATCATACACGATCTAATAGATTGACGATCTAAATAAATAAATAAATAAATAAATAAATAAATAAACTAGGAGAGTGAGTGCGTCTGACGACGACGACGATTTTAAAACATGAAAATATATAATCATCGTTCGTTAATATACGTACATAATAATGGAACAATTAGTTAGTAAAAAAAAGTAAAAGCAAAAATAATAATAATAATAATAAAGAAATTAAAAATATAATATCATTCGTTTTCGTAGCTTCATCGACGTCATTTTATTTTATTTTTTTTAATGTGATAATCAATGTGAGTGGTATATATATTATATATAATATATATATATATATTAGACAGTGAGTGAGATAAACTAATATATATGTATTTATAAAATATACTACTATGTATGGATACACATGTAATATGAAGAAAAAAAATATACACATATGTGTATACATACGTAATCAATAATCATTATTTATTATATACATAGTGGAAATAGTAGTGTGATTGTTGAATTATCGTTGGATTTTAGAAATGGTAGTAGTGTAATCATATTCGCGCATTTAATGTTCAATCATCAGCTCTTTAAAGATATAAAGAAATAGGAAAATACACACACACACGCACACACGCACGCACGCAGAGAGAGAAGGATAGATATATTGCTTTGTCTTAATAATTGTTCTTGTACAGCGTATGATGCATCTTGCTGCGCGTGTTCTTCGAATTACATACATATAACACACATGTGTGTAACTACATACATAGTACAGAAATATTTTTGACTTTATAATAACTAATCGATTTATGTATTATTTGATCAGTTTCTATATTTCTGTGTAAAATTTTGATGATTTATTCATTATTGTTATAAAGAAAGAAAGAAAGAGAGAGAGAGAGAGAGAGAGAGAGAGGGGGAGGGAGAGGGAAAGGGAAAATACGGTTTTGTTCATTTATTCATGTATTAATATATTACATATTATATATTTATAATCGTTGTGTCGTTGTCGTCCTGCAGCACTCAACGGCAAACATATATACACACATATATAGGCAAGACCCCGATATATTATATATCCCACACACATACAAATTCTCGCCTTATCGCTTATCGGCATCAATTTATTTTTTGATAACAAATGTTACGGAGCCCAAGCTGTTATATTAGAAACCTGCCTGCACTCTTATATTATAGAGTAGTACCGTATTTTATATATATATATTATCATGCTATATATAGTATATGTATAGTATAGTATATATTCTTTGAAATATACCAAACTAATGGTTCCGGTTAAAATTTTATTATAGACGCTATCGACGAAAAAAAAAAAGAAAAAAAAAAAATTAAAACTAAATCGCGTTGTGGTCTTTTTTTTTTTATTAAACTATAACGGTAGACGCCGGCACGGTCAATGGTGTCTTAAAACGATCCCGGCTCGCCGATTGGTCACAAATTAAAAATCGTTCTACTATGTATAGATAATAATTCAAAAACTAGAACAGCCAGGAATATATTTCGTTTCGAAAGCTACGAGTATCTACATAATATACCAGGTATATAGTTATTCCAAAAACCGTTCCATATTATGTATACTCTATATATATATATATATATTATCATCTCTTTATTTTATAAAGTTTGAAAAAAAAAAAAAAACGAAAAAAACGAAAAAATCGAAAAAACGAAAAAAATTAAAAATCTCAATGATTGATTCGGAAGGTCATCCTCTCTCACCACACATACAATACATCTGACGCGACGTCGTCGTCGTCGGATCGATAACAGATCATATCTCAAGTATATATGTATATGTGTATGTATATCTCTAAACCTGCGCGCCCATGTAGGTAGTATAGAGGTATATTATAATCAGATAAGATTTTTACGTCCAATTTTTGCTATTCTATATCTTTTTTTTCTTTTCTTTCTTTTCTTTTATTAATTATAACGCACGCGATAATTATATTTTAAATTCGCAACGATTTATTGTATATACAATTTTTTTGTTTGTTTATTTTTTTTTGTTTATTTTATAAAAAATTGATATATATATATATATATCACAAATATCTTATAGATACGCGGCGATAGGTATAGTACATATATCTACCCATACCTATACCTATACCTATACCGGCATATCTATAAGCTGTTTTATTTATAAACCAATACAGAAATAAAATAATTTAAACTAATGATAAATTTTTAAACAAATCGGTATTATAGTATATATATATATATATATGGTGTGTGCAAGGTGCAAAACGGCACGGATTCGAACACCGCGGTCAACCGAGACGAGAGATCCTGTCCCAGGTCTTTTATCCCCCCCCCCCCCCCCCTCATCGCCCCCCTCATCATCGCCCCTCCACCCGCCGGGACTATTACCTGTGAGCGCGACCCCTTCCCTCGCGCTACACTGTTCAATCTACTCTGTAGAGAGATAGACGGAGTGTACAGTGTACAGTGTACAGTGTACAGTGTACAGTGTGCAGTATTTTCCCTTTCCTGAATCTATCTAGCGCGCGGGCCCCCACGGTTGACAGGTTCTGTCGGTTTCTTCTGCGGTGCGGGCTCCAGTTCGGATTGCCTGTGCCTGCAGCAGCAGTCTAGTTTTAGCACTTGAACTCTGGGTTTTTTTTTTTTTTTTCTTTCTTTCTCTCTCGGATCCATCCTGCTGTTCATACTTGATACTTATACGCCCACGCGTACCTACTTTTGGAGCCAAATCACGCGGATGCTAGTTTTACCATAGACTTATGTACTGTGATATATTAGAATCGTAGAATCTTTGAAAACAAAAAAAACAAAAAAATAAGAAGCTTAGGGAAATTTGGGACGGGGAGGGATTCGCTTGTATGGTTTGAGGGGAAAGAAAATAAATAATCGTTTTCTTATATCGACGTTCTAATTAGCAAATTGTCTAACTCCACTTTTTTTCAAAAGGCATCTTTTTGTACGTCATGTTGAGAAATATCATTCTTCATACGTTTTTTGGCTCTCCTGAAAATTTTTCAAAAATGGAGTTAGACAATTTGCTAATTAGAACGTCGATATATATTACGTATTTATTGTCGCGGTATTATTATAATATGGTATATCTATTAGTATGTGTATGGAGCTTTTATGATGCCAGCTATGGGTATGGGATGTGAAAACAGAAAAAAAAACAAAAAAAAACAGAAAAGAAAAAACAAAATATATTGTCTGTGTGTGTGTGTGTGTGTTTTCTCTTGTATACTACACGTTTATATCTGTGTGTCTGTTTATGATATAAATTAATTATGTAATTATTATGTACCTATTATACATGTTTATATAGTAGTAGTGCGCAGTAAAAGTGATTTTTTTTTTTTTTAATTTATTTTTATAAAAAAAGCTTACGGAAAAAAAAAAATGGATTATCGATTAATAAATATAATAATAATAATTGAAAGTTAATTATCGTTTCCCAGATTAATTGAGAAAAAAAGAAACGAAAAAACAAAAACAAAAACAAGAAGAAGAAGAAGAAAAAAGAAAAAGACTTTTTCGAAAAATTGTGTTTAAAATTGATAAAAAAAAAATATATATAAAAATAAAAAAAAATGTCTGACCGTGAAGAGCGTGAGACAGTATTAGCGCGTAATCAATTGGGTCGGAAATCTATAAGACCGTCGAGTTTTCGAAAGACATTTAACGCTGACGGTAGCCAACAGACCCAACAGCAACAGCAACAGCAGCGTCGAGCTACGCTGGGTGCTGGTGAAACTAAAACCGGCGGAGGAAGTCCGAGCAGCGCGGGAAGTCCGTCGACACCGGAAGGACTAAAGCAGTGGGAATTGGTGGAGGGAGACGCGGGGCTTAAAGTAGTCGAGAAAAAGAAGAGCGTATCGATTTCAAATTCGAACTCTAATTCGAATTCGAACTCGAACTCGAACTCGAATTCTAACTCAAATTCTAATTCGAATTCGAGTTCGCCGGTTCTTAGCGCTACCAAACCGCCGGTAAGGCCGAGAACAAGAGTGCCAATTTTCGTCAGCGAGGGAACCCAGAATTCTATTGTTTCGCAGAATATACAAGACTTCGAAAATGCGCTTGCTAATAAATTCAGGATATTCGAAAGGCCCGGCGGTGCTGTTGGCGCTGCTGGGACCGCAGCACGTCCGGTTTCCTCGAATACAACCGGCGCTGCAGTTAAACTCGACGTTATACTAAACAAAACGATTTATCCGAACGCGGCCGGTAATGCAGAACTGTTTGCCGGTAACAACAACTTCAACGTTGACCTTAAGAACAGCACAGATATGCTTGATCAATTGGAGAGACAAGTAAAAGCCATAGAACAAGGCACACTTGATGCACATGCTGCTGCTGCCGCTGCTGCTGCTGCTGCTAGACTACATGATGAACCTTTGCGGAAAATTAATAATTCAGACAATAATAACGTACTACTCAATACCAGTAATCCTAATTCTACTGCTACCGATGGAAGCGGTAAAATTATCGAACAAACCGAAGTCGAACTTAGATACAGAGAACACGAGGATTTACTTGGAAACAATACCGACGATGAGGCAGAGCGGTAATTAATTAATTGATTAATTAATTATTTATTTAGTAATTATATGATATCTTTATTATTATTATTATTTGTTTTTTTGTTTCCTTCATTTCTGAAAATGTTTTTTCAGTTATCTTTCTTCTTTTGGTCCATTTTGTTACGCGCGTGAATGAGCTCTTTCGAAATCTGTAGCATTTGAATTATTTTTGGAATTCTTAAACGTGTAAAACTTTGGAAATATGCGATTTCTTTGTTCTTCTACTCGAAGGGTCTAACCAATTGCCCTGAAATTTTCACCGAAATTACTTCGAGGTGGCGCTAAGAAGCGATCAAAATTTCAGCCTCCCGTTTTTCTTCGTTTTTTTTTTCCAAAAATTCGGCGGAGCGTGTAAAACTTGGGAAAAATTTGTTTCCATTTTTTTTCTACTCGAAGGGTCTCATGGATTGCCTTGAAATTTTCAACGAAATTACTTCGAAGTGCCACGAAGAAGTGATCAAATTTCCTTTTTTTTTTTTTTTTTTGTTGCCAAAAACCGATCCGGTTCACGTGGAATACCCCATATGTATTTTCTATGTACATGCTATATACGTAACACTTTCCATTATTTACGCAATACGTGCCGGAACTTATATTGTTTGTAATCACGATGTATAACTATATTGTATACACGTATATACGTATGTGTAGAAAAGTTTTATAGTTCTACATATATCTACGTTACGTTGCGTAACAAAAAAGAAAAAGAATTAACAATTTGAAGAAAGAAAATTGAAAGAAAAAAAAAATTCAAAATAAATAAGAAAATGATCGAAAAATATGTAAAAAAAAAAACAAATTTAATGACCGAATTGATTGATTGATGAAAAAACAAAAATATATAAATATATATATATATATAAACACGAAGGTCTAGACCCTTGCAACGGGGTGACGCGACTAGAAATTCAACCGGAAATGCTGGGATCGCATCGAAGAGGCCAACAGTTAAATTGACCCGTACAGCATCAGACAATCGTCGAGGTGCCGGCGACACTTCGGATATGCCATTGAAAATACAATCGCGTGCCCAACAAGCGAGGAACATAGTGAGGCCTGTTATGACCAAAAGGCAACTCCAACAAGAGGCTGCGTCGACCCCTAAACCATTGACCAGCGTTATCCAGAAGGCTATACAAAACGTTGGGAGCAAAGAGGTATTTAACAAGATAAGAAAAAAAAAAAAAAAAGAAAAAGAAAAAAAAAGTACCCTGTATGATTTTTTTGTCAACCTTTGATTGTTTTTTCATTCGTATAATCAAAATACAGACGACGACGACGCCTAATCACAGATCAGCTGACACCTTTATCTAATTTGCTTAAGTTTCCTATCATACCGACGCGACGCGTATTCTCGATAAGTTTCGGCGTCTCGCGGCGTGTCTCGGCGTTTTGCGGCGTTTCGGCGTTTCGCGATGTTTCGGCGTTTCGCGGCGTTTCGGCTTGATGCGCGCGTCGATTTTTCTCCCCACTTATACGAGGGCGTCGGGAATTAGGGTGGGGTATAGGAATGAAAGGGCGGGAGGGGAGATTAAACCAGCGACGGTGGAGGCGGCGGCGGCGGCGGCGGCTGTTCTCGTATTGATTCCCACCGTCGCCCCTTGTCTCCTCTACGTCGACGTCGACGTCGTCGACGACGACGACGACTACGACGACTAGTAGTAGTGGTGGTCGTGGGTTTAGTCTCGAGACGTTTAAACCCGTGTACGGGGGGGTTTAGAATACGGAAAATTTCTATACAAAGAATCGAAAAGTTATTATCGTTGTTGTTATTATTATTATTATTATTTATTTATTCTATATAATAATAATAATATATATACACACACACACACGCACACACTGTATACCATATAGTGTGTACATAGATCCCAATATTAAAATAAAATAAAAACAAAAAAGAAAATAAAAAACCGAAAAAAAAAAAAAAACCAACTGCAGTAATGATTTAAAAAAACAATATAACAACAATATTATATTCCTCGCGACTGTCCTGAGGGAACTGTATATTATGTATGGTTTAAATTAAAATTAACATTGAATCGAACAGAAACAAAATAAATAAATAAAGAAAACATGATCTTAGTTTTTTCTATCTAACGAAACTATACTACCTACTAGTATGTCGATGTGCGTTAGTGCAAATAATAATATTGATAATAATAGAAAAAAAAGAGAAACATTAATAATGACAGTGAGACGTTGTTTCGTTTCGTTTAGGAATATAAATTTATTATTTAAAGAAGTTTAAATACGTTTTTTGTTTTTTTCTCTTTTATCTCTCTGTTTTTGATTCAGTTTTTTTTTTTTTTTTTTTTGAGATGATTAATTTTTGGTTTTTTTTTCTTCTAATTTTGTATCTTGTAAAACGAAATTGAATAGAAAACGAACAAAAAAACACAAAACATGTTTGTGTAATAATAATAATAATAATAATAATCATATGTGTGTATGTATATATAATATAATATAATATAATATAATATAATATAATATATAAGGTGGAAATAATATGATATTGTTTGCCTAATATACGATCGATCGGTGAAAATATACTATATATTCTCGTATATATTCTCGTTTATATACGCGGGGTATATATAATAGCTGGTATATAGACACATACAGAGTAATATATAAACGTATATATATATATATATCTCGTAGGTTTTTAGATGATATTAGTATGTATGTATACCTAGTTCAGGTTTGATACAGACGAAAATGTGAAAAACAGAAATTGAAAGAAGGAAAACTGAAAAAAACGAAAACGAAGACTATATAAACATGTATGTGTCATCGATTTTATTCATGTAGCAATCAGGATCTTGGTGGAAACAGAAAACAAAAAACAAAAAAAATGTTACAGATATATGAGGTTTTTAAAAAGTTGGTCAGTCATGATACCTATATAAACATGTATTCATATACATGTATGTAAATATATCTTTCAAATTTTTAAATCATTGATACAAAGAAAAGGAATAGAATAAGAATAGAAAAAAAAAGGAAAAAATTGGAAAAATATCTAAAAAGAACAGAAATATATTATGCATATGTATATGTATGGTATATATATGTATCATAGGTTTATGTATAATACGAGGTAATATGTTATCGGCGAAAACACCGTTGCTTATATATTATATAGAGGTTTATAATTTTCGTCGATCTGACCTTCGAGAAAATAAAGAAAAAGAAAAAGAGAAGGAAAAAGAGAAGGGAAAAGGAAAGGAAAAGGAAGAGGAAAAGTTGAATGAAAGAGAAAAGGAAAAGTTATACAGACGAAGCTATATATAACGCTAGAGCAGAATCAGCCCCCGAAAAAAAAATTAACTTGATAAGGTTTCATCGTCGACTAAACGCAATATTACGCGAAAATAAGGAACTACCTATCGTAGTTTCGAGGAAAAAAATAAGAAAATAAAAGAAAAGAAAAGAGAATATATTAAACTAAATTAAAATAAATATAGAAACTGTTCGCGTATATAGTATAGGGGGGGAATAAAAGTGAAAGCGATAAGTAACAGAGTAGAGTATTATACATATAAATACATCGAGGCCTAGTAGTTTTTTCTTTCTTTTTTTCAGATATATCAGATTTTTGTATTTCTATTTTATTTTCTTTTCTTTTTCTAATTTTTCTTTTCTTCTAACTTTCGCGATAGCTTAGAGTAAGAGTGAGAGAAAGAGAGTGAGTGAGAGTGAGAGAGAGAGTGAGAAGGACAAGGACAAGGACCTTTGGATCGTTATCTAAACTCCGAAAGTGATAAAAACGAAAAATCGTCAAAAAAAAGGACAAAAAGTGAGAAAAAAAAGTAAAAAAGAAAAAAAATAAAGTCAACCCTTCCTCCCTCAGTCTCCCGGCTAGTACAGTTTTACCCTCGATTGATCAAAGCATTTTTCAAAGACTTTTCCCCATTTTTTTCCTTTTTTTTTCATTTTTTTTTTCACATTAATGATGTAATGATGATAATAATGAGGGAAATTTGAGACTTTTTTTTTTTTTTTTAGCACGTATATATATGTGAGTTGCGATTTATATACACACCTCTAAGTGTATATGTATATATTTGAAAAATTTGAAAAATTTGAAAACTTTACTCGAATGAAAATTATGTAGGAAACTTTGGGTGGGATAGAAAAATAATTGATTAATCAAAACTAATGAGAAAATTGCGAATAAATAATGATCTGTTTATCGCGTATGCGTATCTGTAATAATAATAATAATTATATTAATAATAATAATAATGACGATGATAATGGTATGAGGTAGAAATTATAAAACATCGTGCGAAAACTGTATAAAATGATAAAAGTAGTAGAATAAAGTTGAAAAAACAAAAACAACAAAAACTCAACATACAGACTTTTTAGAGTAAAAACAGGAAAGAATAAGAAAAAAATAATATACAGACACATACTAAGAATAATAATGATAATAGAGTTGGCAATATTTGATATAATGTTGATTTTTCCTTGATTTCTTTATTCTCGTTCTTTTTGTTATTTTGTTATTTTGTTAATTTTTTATTTTTGGTTTTCTTTATTTTTCCTTCTTATTTTGTGACAAATTTTTCAACTAAATCACCGTCAAGCTGGCTGCCTCAAAAGTAGCTGCGGCTACCACCTGCAAGATGGTTACCCGCGGCCTTTTGCGGGTAATTGTTTGAAAAAACAAAAGAAACAACATATCTTTATTATTGTAGATATTAGAAGTTGTTAATTAATTAATTTACTAATTTAAATAATAGGGGTCAAACCCTTCCCAAACATCAAGATTTTTTTTTTGGATTTTATCAGAGTCCTAAAAATTTCTATAAACGTTTTCATATACACCCCATTTCACCCTAGTGAAATGAAGAAAAAAAATGGTAAAATCGTAACTTGGGCCGCACATTTAATTTCCGTTTTTATAGACATACATCAGAGAAAGGGAGAGGGGGATAAATTTTGTACTAAGTTTGTTCTTGTTAATCAACGATCTCACATGCGAGCAGATCGTTCATCGTTATCTTAATGAAAAGAAATTTCTATTATTCTTTTTCTATCAAAATACAGACTGGGGATGGCGTCGGGGTCTCAAGCAGCGGTGTGCATCACACTAGACTATCGTCTAGGAGCCGAGCCTCCGAGGAACCCCACATTGGGAAATATAAACTCCTTAAAACGATAGGGAAGGGAAATTTTGCTAAGGTAAAATTAGCAAAACACGTACCTACCGGCAAGGAAGTGGCGATAAAGATAATCGACAAGACACAGCTCAACCCAGGCAGCCTTCAAAAGGTAAGAATCATCCATTTGTCAAATGAAAAGAATGACCAGTCTCTATATTTCACCCTGGACATCACGATGCACGATATTAAACACATTGCGTTATCCAAATGCGCAGTTATTCCGCGAAGTGAGGATAATGAAGATGCTCGATCATCCAAACATCGTTAAACTTTTCCAAGTCATTGAGACTGAGAAGACGTTGTATCTAGTTATGGAGTATGCGAGCGGCGGCGAGGTGTTCGACTACCTAGTTCTCCACGGTAGAATGAAGGAGAAAGAAGCTAGGGCTAAATTTCGCCAGATAGTATCAGCCGTTCAATATTGTCATCAGAAAAAGATTATCCACAGAGATTTAAAGGCGGAAAATTTGCTCCTCGACAGCGAGATGAATATTAAAATAGCAGATTTTGGATTCAGCAATGAATTTACGCCGGGAAATAAGCTGGACACATTTTGTGGTTCGCCACCTTACGCTGCGCCTGAACTTTTCCAAGGCAAGTTGATCGCCGACGACGTAACGGGGACTACCTTACGTCCCTCGTCTCCTCCTCCTCCTTCTCCTCCCTCGTAACTTCATGGATTTTCTTTAAATATTTTAGGAAAGAAATACGACGGACCAGAGGTCGACGTCTGGTCATTAGGCGTTATTTTATACACACTAGTATCCGGATCGCTTCCGTTCGACGGTTCTACGCTTAGAGAACTGAGGGAGAGGGTATTGAGAGGGAAGTATAGAATACCTTTCTACATGTCGACGGACTGTGAAAATTTATTGAAAAAATTCCTGGTGCTCAACCCGACTAAAAGGGCCTCGTTAGAGGTACGTGGCGATAAGGTCCGAACGTGTTTTCGCGTTTGTAAATCGCGATTAAGAAAACACAGCAGGGTAATCGGTGGGATCGTTTTGAAAACAGAAAAACATAATTGAACACACACTAGTTTTACTACACGCATTACTATTATTTATTTTTTCAATTAAAATATAAACGACCCTCGATCATCCTGCTGGTCAACGTTATATTCCAACTACATTCGCCCCTCACATTCTCTCGTATTTCTTTTCTCCTTTTATATACAACCAGAATATTATGAGAGACAAATGGATGAATATGGGATACGAAGAAGACGAATTGAAACCGTACTTAGAACCCGAACCCGACTACAAGGACCACAAGAGGATAGGTGAGTCTGCCAGTATGTACATAACACTTACTACCTACCGTTTTTTATGTTTAGTACTGTCTGTATGTTTACCTATTTATCAAACGATGCTCTGGATTCGTTTAAGACATGATCATGACGATGAAGAGACAATATCATTTCCACATATCAAAATATGATGATGATGATAAATAGAAAACAAACATTCCAGGGCTTCTTTGATACGTTTGAAAAACCATACACAACGTATTGTTATTCAAACGTAATGAGAATGTGCTTTAGAGTTAGAATATTTATACCTAATTCGACGATGTATCAGACATGTTGTAGTATATTTAAAAATCACCTCTTATCGTCGCATTGTTATTTACTTCATTGGGGCATTAGAACAGAAACTTCAGAAATTCCTGAAGCTACGACGACGAAGATAGATGTGGTTTTTAAATTTTTTAATTTTTTTTATAAGCACTGCTATTGTACACTAGGAATATGTTTCATCGTCAGCTTCTTTATTTATTTATATACATCAGTTGAATTATTATCAGTGTCTGGTACATCCCGAAGCATGATGGGTAATCCAAAATACATATTTCGAATATGTACGTACCTGAATGATCATCGGGTGTTTAACAAAATAATAGCATGCTAGTTTTATCAATTAGCTGTTTATGCGGTCGTGTAGGAAAGACATAGATGAATAGATATGTCTGTGCGGTAATCGAGTACTATGAAATAAAATTTGTCAATAATAATGAGTATAATTTTTGTCAATCTAAAGTATTTTGAAAATAGTTACGATTCATTGAGTTCATTGAGTATTTAAATATGATCCAGAATTTATTACACAATTTTTATGCGCGCGCGCTCGCCAATCTCTGAACGGACGTTGTTCAAGCTTCTCATTAGTTAGATTTAACTATGCCTCTTGTGGAAATATCCTGTTACAGAGGCTCTAGCTAGTATGGGATACACGAGAAGTGAGATAGAGGATTCTCTAGGACAAGCTAAATACGACGATGTATTTGCAACGTATTTACTACTCGGAAGAAAGACGACGGACGTAAGTAGAAGAAAAAAATAAAATAAGTAAAGTTATCGCGCGGCGTAAAGGATTTTTTCAAATTAATGAACAGTACAACTCGTTCATATTATTATTATTATTATTATTCTGATGAATTTATATCATATATGAAATTTTTAAACTACCTTCATCAGCCGGAAAGCGACGGTTCTAGATCGGGCAGCTCACTTTCACTACGCAACATTCCGCCACAAGTAGGATCAGGCGGCGGTGGTGTTGGCGGTACGGGAACAGGAGGTGCTGTACAAAGCCCGTCGCACAGAGGTGTACACAGAAGTATTTCAGCTAGTAATCCAAAACCTAGTAGAAGAGCTTCTTCGGGTGGTGAAACTCTGAGTGAGTATAAATGAGTAATCATGTTATATCGATTATGATTACGATGGTGTGATGGTGATGGTGATGGTGATTTCGATATTATTATTATCATTAAAGGGTGTGCGCCTTGTCCTGGTAATACGACAAATCACAATCATGCAACAACCGGGACTGGGGCAGCAGGTACATTGACCGGTAGCGGCGGAAGTAATTTTAAACGTCAAAATACTGTCGATTCTGCAACTATAAAAGAAAATAGCGCTCGTGTATCTGCGGGAAGACCGTCGGCGCCTAAAAATAGTCCAGGACAATTGGATACCAGTGAGTTTACGTTGCTTACAGCCGCATAATTCTTTTTTTTTTTCTTCATCTATTCTTATTCTATTCAGTTTTTGTTTTTTTCCTTTTTTTTTTTTTTTCACTTTTCAATGAAAACTTTAATAATTTGACGAATTTTTTTCTTGAAAAGGTACAGATCTGCCTCATGGCTTAGGAGTTTAGATTATATTTAGCATATATATATAGTGATATAATATATTATAGTAAATAGGTAGAAAGTTTGTTGATAGATGTTACATTATCTCCCTCGTTCTTCTCTCTCTCTCTCTTATTCCCATTTGCACATTGTTCGGCATGAGTTTTGAAGTCTCTCCCTCCTTTATTTTTTTTGTTTTTTTTTGGTTTCTTCCTGTGTATTGCGTTGAATTTTCAAATAACTAGAATTATATCTGTGTCTCTATAACGAGCGTCCCTTATTTTAATCTTTGTACCAGTAAGTAGTTTGATTATTTATTTTTTTTATTTTTGTTTTAATGATATGATCTACTCTATAATTAGCTGCTTATTTCGATTATTTCAATGCTTCGCTTTATTCATTTATATTAATATATTATCATTATTTTATCATTATACCTCGCCAAAGACGCGCTTAATCGCTAATATATATAAAAAAAAAAAATAATATGGTTTGTGTTGTTTAAACGAAATGGGATATATATATGGATGTGTTTAAGAATATAAAATTCTCTATATATATATATGTAAATATGTTACTGGTTCAACGGTTGCGGTCGGTGTGTCTTCCTAACTACCTAACTATGTATCATCTTTGTCTTTATCTTTTCGTATTCTATTTGTCTATTTTTCTTTTTTCTTATTTTGTTTAATAACTTAACGATTCTTTCGTTACTTGATCCTTTATTTATATCCTAAATCCGTTTCGCCTTACCTTTCTCTCTTTCTCTTTCTCTTTCTTTTTCTTTTTCTCTTTCTTTTAATTTTTCTCTTTCTTTTCTCTCCACGTTCCTACCAATGTATATAATTTATAAGTTATTTTACGTTGCTTTGTTTTGTGTTGGACCGTATCTAATTGGGCTTGCAGTGACAATGTTCATTATAGGTGTGGGGACAAGTCCCGGTGGTAAGCCGAGGGTCGGAAAGAGCAATACCATGAACGCCGGAGTTGGTAGCGGGCGACCTCTCACTTCACCAGCGCCTGGTTCGGTAGGAAGACGCAGTACCATATCTTACGATCAGGCTAAGACATCGTCGTCATCAACTGAGAGAACAAACGATGTAGCTAGGTTCGTAAAAATCAAATATTATTCATCAATCATCCATCAATTCTATCTAACGATAATTAGATTTTACAAATTATAAAAGTCTTCGACTTTTCTCAACCATTATTCAATTATACACAGTTTTTTTGTCTTTTTTTTTCATAAGTGACGTCGTTTACTAATAATAACGGTAGATATGTAGTAGGTAATCGTTACTTAACAAGTTTCATTAAATATATAGAAAATAATAGTAATACAACAGGAAATATATTATCGACGACTGAATGAATATAATAATAATAATAATAATAATCATTAACAACAACGACGGGGGTCTTATTTTTTTTTTTTTTTTTTTTATTATTGCATTGCTCTAGCATGCTGGCTGCTGCCTGAACAATCATTCATTCATTCATTTTTTTGTTTTTTTTTTTGTTTTTTTTTTTAAAACTACTACGCTGCTGTTGCTGTTGCTGCTGCCGCTGCTGCTGCTGCTTTTTTTTTTTTTATAAAGAAATTTGCTAAATTTCATCTATTTTCATTAAATTGATAATATTTGATTCACTTACGTTATTCAATCGAATAAATTAACAACAATAATCAAGCAACTGAGTACAGTAGTGTAGGTGTTCACTAGCGTAGTCATTATTACCTATCATAAAAATTATGTTGTTTTTTAATTTCATCATAATTGAATAGCGCAGGTAGATCTTATCCCCTAATCAGTTCAGGGCGTTTAGACTTATAGGATGTAACTAAGAAGATAAAGAAGAAGAAGAAACCATGTAAATTAGAATCGAGATTATTTCATAAGCTGCATCCTATCATCGGCGTTATATATTTTGATAAAAAAATGCTTTTAGCAGCAAGTGAGAATTCATTCTCATCGCATCGCATCGCATCGAACCAAAAGAAAAAAAAACATAATAGACTATCCCAGTATATCATAAAGATATATATATATATATATATCTATGAATAGAGAAGAATTAGTAGAGTTTTGGTAGCCGGGCTGGTGGTTTCCTCCTTTTACTACCCTTTTGTTCGCGCAGCCTTGGCGAGGGCACTAGGCCGGCGAGAGGGCACACCAAATCTGCAAGCATCAGTGCAGGCCACCGATCTTCGGGTGGTACACAACAAACCGACAACTCGCTGCTGGATCAGCAGCCACGCAACGCTCACAACTCGTTACTCGCTACTGCTGACCCTCTTAGACAGAGGTACAGCGCGAAATTGAAAAAAAAAAAAAAAAAGCAACTTAAAAAACAACTTAAAACAATTATATGTACCGAGTCGGGTGGCTGGAGCCCCGCCCCCCTCCCCCCCCCAATACCTATTTTAATTTTCCACTGCATTGTAGTAGTACAAGGAAAGAAAGTTTATCCAAAATTTAGATATCCCTAGTTTTATATCATTCTTTCATTCGTAGGCATATACACACACATAAATATATATATATGTATATATATATTTCTTTCAGGTGCCTGACTCGGTCTTTTCTTATTGTTATCAAATTTCTGTTATATTATATCTTCTATTTTGCCATTTCTATTTTATTTTATTACACACACACGTATTAGGAAAGTTGTGTTTATTTAGGATATCTAGCAAGGTTCTTGGTCGATCATTCAGCCTATACCTGATTATTCATTTTAAAAAAAGCCCATACAAAAGTTTCTTCTTCATTTCATTTATCAGTTTTTAATCACTAATGGCCGCAGCGAACGCTTATACATTATTATTTTATTTCTTTAACTTTATAGATATAATATATATATATATATATATGTATATGTATATCGTTTCGTTTTAGCATGCTAAGAGCTTTAATTTAGAATCTAACGGAACTAATATTGCTCGTCAAACAAAAATAAAGAAAAAAAAACCCCAAGGGTAAAATAAAATCGATAATTAAACAAACAGCGTCGATTGAATTTCAATTTTTACATGGGGGAAAAAAAGGAGATTGGCTGTTTAATATATTCAGCTTTTTATCATCAGCTTGATTTTTTTTTTTACAGCCTATTAGCAATATCTGTTGTGTACAATCCCCCCGTTCATTATATCAACGCGTTATACTATAAATACTATAATTTTCATCTAATATCGTTGTTCAACAGTCTGGGAGTATCTCCGAGTACCAGATTAGCACCTGCGGCAGCGTTTCCAAGGAATGTACCAAGCCGCAGCACCTTTCATTCTGGACAAAATAGAGCGCAGCGTAATCACACTCAGGTATTGTAGTCGCAATATGAAAATTGACGTTAAGACCGCGTAGGAATAGGACGGAGTATGTATGAAAAAAATAACAATTCAAATAATTCAATTCAAATCAAATCATATCATATCAATTTTATTCCTCCGCGGTCTTTTGTAAGTGATTAAATGATCATTTTCAAAGTAAACTGAGCCTCTTAACAATTCACAGGGTCACACGCACACCCAGGATACGAATGCTATAAGTCCTTTGGCCAGGCCGTCCTTCTTTTCGAAATTGTCATCTAGGTTCTCTAAACGGTAAGTAGTCGAAACTATTTGATGAAAAAATTTATTTATTTCACAAATGCATTTTTTTTTTTTATATATATATCGTTATTAAACTTGTGTGTGTTTGCATGCCAGATGATGATGATAATGATGATGATGATGATGATGATATTCCTGTTTTAGGGATGCACAATGACTATGTTAATAGAATTCTGGCAGTAAGTCAGTCAGTCAGTCGGTCGGTTTAAATTATTAACAATTATTACCTCTGAATTATTACTACATCGATAAAAGTTATTAAAAGTTATCAATAAATTATAAATCATAGTTTTAGTCTAAAGAGAGATTATAATAATAATTCATACGAGCCCAGCAGCGACCATTATCAGTGAAAGCTATAAGACATTACATACAGCTATAGCTCGCGGTGTGTGTTTAATTAATATATTATTATTTAATATAACTATTTTATATTATACAAATACATATTATATATATATATATATGTACATACACAGAATATTTATTTTATTTTACTATTATTTATTTTGATTTTTATTTCAATTTTTATTTCAATTTTTCTTCTCTATTCTCATAAAAGAAGAAGAAGAAGAAAGAAAAAAAAAATAGAAAAATTCTCAATTATTATTATTTAATCATCGTTTCATCTAATAAACGAATTAAGATAGGGAGGAGAGATATTGAGATTTGGTCTCTATACATATATATATTATATAGTAGATTATTAAAATTATTATATTCTGTATAGGAAAAGCCTTGGGATTGTTATATATAGAGAGAAAATGAAAATGAAAATGAAAATGAAAATTACGCAGACACTGCTTGGCTGAGGTTTTACAGCTTGTAACAGGCCACCTTCGCATACTCATTGTGCATCCCTTCACGTGGTCGATTAATATATATAGTACACATTACATTGGAAAATTGAAAAATAATATAAAAAAAAAAAGAGGCGTAAACGTTTGTCTATATAATATATAGATTTTTTAGTTCTTCTATTTTTTTTTTTTGTTCGTTTTAAACAATGAAATTAGGTATTCGATACAATAGCGATGATAGCTAACGCTCAGGTACTCGGGTGTGTAATTATGAAAAAATAAAAAACAGTAAACAAAAAAACAAAAAGAGATATAAACGAAGGAGAGACAGAAAAAACGAAAGAAAGGAAAGAAAGAAAGGAAAAAAAGAAAGAAGGTGCGTAGCTGGTCTGGTATATTAATTTTAGATAATATATATATCGTTATGGCGTATAAAATAGATTAGGGTACCACAGAATAACGCGAGTTTTGATTTTTTTTTTTTTTTCATTTAAGTGCGTCGGCTTTTACGATATGGTCGCTGTTATATACTCATATGGAGTTATTCTATTATTTATTTGATTCGATTTTTCATTGTTTTGTTTTTATTTTTTTCTATTCTACGTCGCGTTAAATAAAGAAAAGAAAAGAAAAAAAATAAAGAAAGGAAGGAAAGAAGGAGAGAAAAAAGGAAGGAAGGAAAAGAAAGGAAAGGAAAGGAGGAAGGAAAAAATAAAGAGGCGATTTGATTAATTAAGGGGGAATATAATGAATAAATAGACATTGTTGCATCTCTGAAATCTGGATCTTATCAATGAAAATAGTATTCTCTTATTATTATTATTATTATTTATTAATAATGATAATAAATGATTGAATTTGATAAATAAATGATTGATTGATTGATTGATTGATTAACGGATATCGGTATTATGATTCTATGCTCCAGGACTTGAACCGAATCACTTGGCTCCGTCTCTGGTGCCCAAGGTGAAAGCGAAAGAAAAAAAAGAGAAAGAGAAAGAGAAAAAGAAACAGAAACAGAAATAGAAATAGAAAATGAAAATGAAATAGAGAGGGAAAAGATAGATATTATCGGAGAAAGGAGATTGAAATATTTCCTAGAAACTAAAAGATATGACAAACTTGGTATATTATCATATCGATGATGATGATGATGATGATGATGATGATGATGATGATGATGATGATGATAGAAAAAAATAAATAAATATCGATTTTAATGCCAACGAGAGAATCATTTGGAAAATTCTTTTATACTATTTCTATCTTTAATCTCAGTTAAGGAAAAAAAGAGAGATGAAAAAGAGAAATGAGAAATGAGAAAAGCCCAGATCACAACCCAGATGCTCAAGTGGGATAAAGGAGAGACGCGCGCGAAGGAGAGACACTACTACGCCTTCCTCTTGTTTAATTAAATATAACGATATTATATGTTAATAGAGAGAGAGAGAGAGAGAGAGCGAGAAAGAGAGAGAAGAATAATAATTAGAGATGTTGGAATATATATATATAAATTTTTTTTTTTTTTTTCTTCTTCTTTTTCCAATTTTAATTTAATTTTCGCGTTATTCTGTGGTGCGACGAATAATTTATAATAAACAAAGAAACAAACAAACATGTGGTGTGATTCGGAGCACAGTAAATTACTCTTATCGATTATTATTATTATTATTATTATTATTATTATTATTATTATTATTATTATTATTATAATAGGATCTAGGAATCTATTACGCGACTACGATGAAAATGAATAATCTTTATATATATATATAATATAGTATGTCACCGTACGTTGTCGAGATTACCTCTCTTTAATGGTGGTATTAATACATACACACACACACACACACAATTTATCTGTAACAATGATACTAATTAGATATTATTATTAAAAAAAAAAACAGGAAAAAATAATAATAATAATAATTGAGATTGCTTTTTTTTTTTAATTTTTTTTATAATTTTTTTTTTGTGTGTTTACGCATTTTTTTTTTTCTTTATTCAAAGGGCGGTAATGAAGAAAATAAAAAAATTTGGAAAAAAAAAATCATTTTTTTGTTTAGGCGACAAATCCGAGACCGTCGAATTAAATACAATATAGAAAATTTATTCAATCATTGTTGTTGTGGTTGTTGTTGTTGTTGTTGTTGTTGTTGGTGTTGTAAAAAAAAAAAAGAATTTTTTTTTTTTCCTTTTTTTTTTCCGTTCGTTCGTTCTCTTCCTTATTTTCTTTTCTTTTCTTTTCTTTTCTTTTCTTAATACCGCCCTCGAAGGTTTATGATACAGAAATTATTGTTATCATATTATAGTATTATATAGAGATTTGGCTTCCTTATTAAATAAGGCTATTTATTATTATTATTATTATTATTATTATTATTATTATTATTATTATTATACATATAATTATAAAAATTGAAATTATATAGGCAGAAATTGACGAACACCTTATAATATCGCCTTATAAAGTTTTATAGACCTAAACACTCGAATATTATATATATATATAATATATATTATATATATATCTGTGCCTTTTACCATTTTGCCTGGCAACCCAATATACCCGCTCGATACGCTATATTTATATGAAAAAAAAAAAAACACAAAAAAAAATTTAGCTCTCTTCATTGTCATTCATAGATATTATTCTGGTTTTTTCGTTTTTTTTTCTTCTTATTTTTTGGCTTTTTGGCTTTTTGCTTTTTCTTATTTTCTCAATTTATACCCTACTCTTTGTTTTAAAATGATATATTTTTTGTTTCTTCAAATCAATCTATTCATCATTAATATTATTGCATATTACATTTATTACATATTACATATTACATGTTGTAATAAATATTTGAAAAAGAAAAAAAAAAAAGAATAGAAATACAAAGACATAGGGACGAAAAATTATAAGAAACTCTGAGAGAGATAGAGAGAGAGAGAGAGAGAGAGAGAGAGTGAGAGAGACGGAAGAAGGAAAAATGAAAAGAAAAGAAAATAAAATAAAAGAAAGACAGGAGATTGACGAGGATTAAGGAGTGTTGAAAATTAGTTAATGCGTTGGCAGGTTTTCTAAGTGAGAGCGATACTACTACTACTACACACAGAAGAATACATCTCCAGTTCTGTCGTTCTATCTCAGAAAACGAGAGAGAGAGAGAGAGAGAGAGAGAAAAAAGAGAGAAAGAGAGAGAGAGAGATGTGCGTGCACACATACAAACACAAACATACTACTACGTATACCACCAATGGAATGGGAAGACGAATGCAGATAAACCAGCCAAGATGAAGAAACTACGACAATACAGCCTGATTGTGGATGGCTGCGCTAATATATTATATTATATAGCATAAAGTATAAATTTAAACAACGCTAAGCGATTGGAGATATAGAAGATGTAGAAAAATGAATGAATAACTAACTAACTATACCAACTAATTTGAAAAAAAGAAAAAAAAAAGGGATAAGAGGAAGAGAGAGAAACAGAGAAAGAACTATTATAAAAGAGTTTGAATAAAACTGCCAAACGCAAGCCTATACATACATACAATACAATACAATACAATACAATAATACAATATACGTTATACGTTATACATATACCCCCGGGATCGCTGTGATATATATTATGCATGTGTATTAGAAAAATATAGTATAATGTTTATTTTTCATTTCACTACTTTTCTTTCTTATATTAAAATTTCTTTTTTTTATTTCATTTATTTTTTTCATAAATTTTGCTATATAACTTATACGTATACGTATACGTATACATACATATAGAGAAAATAATGAATTAAAGAAAGAAAGAAAAAGTAAATTAAAGGTGTGTCAAGGCTTTCTAGGATCTAAACTTTGCCAATACTACTACAGGATAATATTATAGTAGTACTAATATGAATTGCGTAAAATTATTTTTGTACAGCTAATAAGTAGTTCGACACACTGTATAATACATTACATACATACATACATACATACATACATACATACATACATAGATAAAATACGTTACAGCCGATCGAAACGAGAGTAAGATGGATTTTTCAAAAGATTAGAATTTTTTTTTTATTTTCTTTTTTTATTAAATAGAGAAGCATCATTCATTCATTCACTCATTCATCATTTTAGTTTTGAAAAAAAAGAAAAACAGAAAACTTTAACTTAATTAACATCAGAATAATAGCAAAAGAAATAAGGCAGAGCTCGCGTTTGGTTTGTTATATTTGAAATTTTAATACCTTGATTTAATTAATTAATTAATTAATTAATTAATTAATTACCTAAATGCTTAGATTCTTCTGTCTAGATTCTATCTACTCTATACCTACTGTGTGTTATGTTCGATAAATAAATTGAGTGTCACAAGATAGATTATAAAAATAATAATAATATAAATAATATAAATAATAATAATAATATTAATAATGATAATATTAATTATAGTAATAGTAACGATGTGAAGATGAAAAAAGAAAAAGAACAAGAAAAAGAAAAATAAAAGAAAAAAAAACAATAATAACGAAGAAGAAGATTTAAGAATTTAATATTAATATCGAAAGCATTTAATTTTTAAGAAGCGCAATTTATTATTATTATTATTATAGATACATATATAAATAAATAAATAAATAAATAAATTTTATTATTATTATTATTATTATTATATAGTAGATAGGGAATGAATAATTACAATATAATAGGAGAATCAAATAAACCTAATTCTATATATTATCTTATCTTATAATCTTTAAGTTTTCTTTTTTATGTATTTTTTTTTTTCTTCTGGCTTTGCTTTCGAACGATTATAAATAATTAATTAGAAAATTGTTAATCAGCAGCTCGGTTTTTTTTTTTTTTTTTCGATTATTATTATTATTTTATTTTTTTTAATTATTAATATCAGATAGAGTTTTATAATATGTGCATTTCTTTTAATTAATAATTATATATATATCTAGATATATTATATTATATATATATATATGATACACACACTTTGAGATATTATAAAGAATCGCAAGAAAAAAAAAAGAATGAAAAAAATTGAAAAAAAAAACGAGGATATATATATATATTTTATCATAATACGCATAACAAATAAATAAATAACTATAAGTATAACTAATAACTATAAACAACTATAACTAAATAACTGACTAAATGAATGAATATTATATATATATATAAAAAAAAAAAAAAAAAATAATGATAATATGATTTTTCTTTTCTTATTGCACATTTTTTTCAAGAGCAAGCGCTTAAAAAACTGCTGAAGAGTTATATTTAAATATATACCATACCATACCATATACTAGTAGGTATGCGTATTAATCGACGCACTCATTAGATTCGAGTGGTGATAAGAATTATTTACATACGTATGAATAGTATTTTTTTTATTTCAAATTATTTTA
Source organism: Tenthredo livida (assembly GCA_963992785.1). NCBI lineage: Eukaryota > Metazoa > Arthropoda > Insecta > Hymenoptera > Tenthredinidae > Tenthredo > Tenthredo livida. The sequence continues at coordinate 850,716 of OZ023073.1, forward strand.
CTTTCTTTTAACTTTGATTTCGGTCAATTTTCTCTATTTTTTGTCGTCGCCCTTAGTAGAAATTTTACAGAAATAAAGAAAACAAAAAGCAATAACTCATTATCTCGCATGCTGAGAGAGATAGATAGATAGATAGATAGATAGATAGATAGATAGAGAGAGAGAGAGAGAGAGAGAGAGAGAGAGAGAGAGAGAGAGAGAGAGAGAGAGAGAGAGAGAGAGAGAGAGAGAGAGAGAGAGAGAGAGAGAGAGGAGGGAGAGACCCCCGATAATCTAATTTTTAGAATTCTTGATTTGGTTTTTACTTTATTTCTTAATTTTCTTTTTCTTCTTCTTACTTTTATTTTTCTTTCTTATATTTTTATTTCATCATTCAAAATATTTCTTACGGTATTATAAACATATACTTGTCCTACTGTACTATAATACTATTATAATAATATATTATTATCATCATCCACACAACCCAACCCGCTCAATGAGCTCTGCGATTGTCAGAGCGATATTTTGATGTGTAACTATTTTAACTGATATTATACTACCTATAATAACGTATAGGAATTAAGAAATAACGATAAACTATAAACTATAAACTATAAAGAAGAATACAATATATTCTACACATTGATTCTTATTTTTCTTTTTTCTTTTCAAAAAAAATAAAAACACACATACATACGTACATACATCCTCTTGAAAAGCTAAACGAAAGATAAATACGTATATAGATAGATTAGAGAAGAAAAAAAAAAAGAGTATGGACTATAAAAATTAGCAGTGCACACATAGATGATAAATAATTCTATTATTATTATTATTATTATTATTATTATTATTATTATTATTATTATTATTATTATTATTATTATTATTATTATAGAATACATAAATTAATATTTAATATAAAATATATTAGTAGGTATATAATTTTAAGCCTTTACGTGATACGCGTATATATATTATACTATACTATACTATATATATATATATATACAATATATTATCGAGAAGCGAGAGAAAAGTAAAGAAAGAAAATAAATAAATATATAAAAGTATATGGGTATAGTACTAAAATATCGTGTGTACCCTCTCTACCCGAGTGGTCTTGAATTTGGTCTTTTACGCTGTTAATTTTTATGTTTTACTTCTATTCCTGTTTTTTTTTTTTTGTTTTTTGATCTCTATTTTATTCTATGTTATTTTTTTTTCTTTTTCTTGTTTTTCTTTATATCCTATTCTCAGGGCTGCTCGCGGTATAATAGTATATATATATATATATATATGCATATGTATAGGTATAGGATGTGTGGATGCGAACGATAGAGAGAAAGAAGTGAAAAAAAAGAAGTAAATAAGTAAGAATAGAAAAAAAGAAAAGAAAGAGAGAGAGAGAGAAAGAGAGAAAGAGAAATAGGGAATTAGAGAGATATTAATTGATAATTAGAACAATATATTATTATTATTATTATTATTATTATTATGATATATAAATATAAAACACACACATGATAAATATAGATATAAAAATTTATATTATTATTATTATTATTATGATTATTTAAAGAAACCTTATAGTATGTATTATTTAATAATTATATTATAGATTACCTATATACATACATATAATACATAATAGAAAGAAGGAAAGAAGGAAAGAAAGAAAAAAAATCGAAAATTATAAAAAAAAAAAAGGTAAAAGAAAAAGGTAAAAGTAGTAAAACCTTTGATAAGAAATGATAAGAAAAGAAATAATAATTATTATATAAATATATAAAAAAACAAAACAAAAAAAAAAGAAAAAACTATTTCATCAGTATAATTGAAGTGCACACTAAATAACGCGCCCCACACTCGTTGCAGGATTATCAGAATCTTACGATGGATAGTAAATAATAAGAAAAATGACGAGTCGGTGTAAAATATTTTTTTTTTTTTTTTTTTTAAATGAATTGCTTTTGCTTTCTTTGAATCTGTGTGAGATTGGGAAAAAAAAAGAAAAATAGTATTGGTAGAAAATAAGAGGAAAGAAAGAAAGACAAAGAAATGACAATGAAAATGAAAATGAAAATGTAAAATGTAAAATATATTGAATATTTCTTTTTATACATATAGGTATTATATAAAATTAATTCATCTGATTTTTTTTTTTTATCAATTATAGATGACTCGTTATTTTTCTTCTATTCAAACGTTCGGTTATTAATTATTTAATGATTTTAAGGAGCGATACACATTAATAGTTTCTTATTAATAAATATTTTAAAACTGTCTTGTACATTGTGTAACAATTTATTTATTTATTTTAATTAATTAATTAAGTAATTAATTATTCATTCATTCATTCATTCATTCATTCATTAATTCATTAATTTATTTATTGATTTATTTCGATTTTATATTTAATATACTACATACATACATACATACAATGATCAAATTCGTTTTTTTTTTTTTTTTTTTTTTCATATACAGGGTGAATATTTTCCGGGTTCTGATCTGGGAGGAGCTTCGAAGTGTCTATACTCCGCCTCCTTCTGTTCATACTCGTACGCTTATCAAAATAATGGTGTGTGATCATCGAGCAGATACCCTGAGTATGAATAGAAGAAGGTGAAGCTTTGGCAGGGCGAAACTACTCCCAGATTCTCAAACCCCGGAGAATATTCACCCTGTATATTATTTAGATTACTGTTCTGGAAATTCGTATATGACCGAATCAACGAACCTATATAACATAATTCTTCATCTTATTTACGTCAGGCATGCATGATACTTTGTGATAATGCTTAACTCGAGGCTTAACTTGTGTGTTATTACAACGCATACGTGGAATAGGTCTATGGTATAAATACATAAATCGTTCATTTATACATACATATATAAAAATTATATACAGGATGAGTTTTCTCCTGGTTCCTCAGAAGGGTGTGGCTTAAATCGGCTAGGACTCGATCGACTTAAGCCACACCCCCTATCAGGGTACCCATATAAAACTCACCCTGTATAAATAGAAATTTAACCACCGCATAATGTATCCTTTGTTAGCAATGTCTTTTGTTTTGTTATTTCAGCCCCATGGACCCATCCGTACCTCCCAAGCACGCAGTAGTGAGGTACGTTGCCACGAAATCATAAGCCATCAATTAATCAGATCGTACGTTTGCTTCACCCCCCTCTCCCCCGTCGACCTTACAATTCATTGAGTAGTTTTCTACGCAATTAAGCATGGATGCGTAGAAACGTGATTATTTGTGTACAACGTCGAATCCCTTACCAAGATATCCACGCAATACTCTTGTTCGGATGTACAGGGTGAGTTTCATCTGGTATCTGGTATAAGTCCCTCCCTCACGCGCTACCAGAGGAAATTCATCCTGTATATATGTGATAATTGTGTGTGTGTGTGTGTGTCTCTGTGTGTATGTGTAACAGGCTGGCTTTTAAGGTGTTTGTTTAATTGCAGTGGTGCAACCACTAATGACGAGCAGGTAAAACCACGTAGTCTTCGTTTCACGTGGAGTATGAGGACGACCAGCAGTCGGGACCCTAACGAAATCATGTCTGAGATACGCAAGGTATGAATACATGATTGTTGTTGTCACATAGTAAATTAGATGGTATATATATATGTTTTGAAAGAAAAAAAAAAAATAAAAATAATAACAGGGAAGTTGCGTGATATGAATTTGATTTTCATAAAATTCGAATTACCCGCGCGCGTGAGGTAAATCTACGCCATATTGCGCCTGCGCGTTAAAGTTAACAGTCAGAATCTGTCGGTAAAGTAGTTTATTTGTTAAAAAAAAAAAAACTGAAACTTAAGTTCAACCAACTTCCCTGTTTTATCGACGCGTTGAAGTAAAATTTATATAGTAGTGTTTGATAAGCCGTTTGAATATAGTAACGAAAAAAACATTAAAAAAAAAACATAAAAAAGAAACATGAACGTATCGGCGAACAGTTAGAAATTGTTGGCATTGGTTTTTGGTACACCGCTTAATAAGGTGGTAATATAGGTGCTGGATGCGAATAAGTGCCAGTACGAGCAGAGAGAGAGATTTCTACTGCTATGTGCCCACGGTGACGCAGCGACCGACAGTCAAGTACAGTGGGAAATCGAGGTCTGCAAACTACCCCGTTTGTCCCTAAACGGTGTTAGGTTCAAACGCATATCCGGCACGTCGATTGGCTTCAAGAACATCGCTAGTAAGATTGCTAACGAGCTTAAACTGTGACTGCCGGCAAATGGCGCCAACGACAATGGCGCCAATCCATAACACAATCG